>VMDR010005560.1:0-50855 GCA_007922815.1 Macrotus californicus
ATGAAAAGAAATAAAAACAAGCCATTTGGGATGAACAATTATATATCCCAGGGGCCAAACCTAACTTTTTGAAAACTTTCCAAGCCAGCCCTTTTTTTTCATTTTCATAAGGGTCTAAATATTTGCTGTTGTTTTTTGTTTGCTTGTTTGTTCTGATTATTTTCTTTTCAATTTCAGACAAGCGAAGTTGAAAGTTAAGTGAGTTAGTGTCGTTGAGGTGCAGGGGAGAGGAAAGTTGTGGTGTCACAACTTCAAATACACTGCTCTGAACACATATTTCCCCACATAACTGTAATCTCCGAGCTAAATTAAATTGTTCAAATCATAAATCAAGTCAATTATCATAACAATATAATTGTTTTACATCAAAAATCCATATACTGGGAAAGAAGCAAAACCAATTGATTTAAATCTTCCACATATTTACTTTTAATCTTCAAAGAAGTTTAAAAACATGAGCTGGAAAAGCCAAAGTTTGCCTGCATGTTATGTTCCCATGCTTCTTAACACTCTGAAAGAATCTGCCTATAACCAGTTTCAAAGGGAATGTTCTCACAGAACTTACTGAATGGGCCCCAAGACATGACCAAACGTGGGCCATACCTGATTGGACCAGAAGGATGCCTAACCCAAGTGGAGGCTCTGAGATTCTCTTTTCTGGGAATTTACAGTTCAAATACAGAAAGGCTGAATTTATTTTCTAAGGGTGGTTGAGACTACCAACTGAACGCTTTGTGTGTTAATGAGCCAACCAACAGAGCCAGTCTATGGGGAGAACCAAGAAAATGAAAAAGAAACACAAAGCAACATTAAGAACACAAGTGATGCACAGAATAGGTGGTGGATTAAGGATTTAGGATTTCTGAAGCTTTGTTCCAGCACCTCACTCATATCTAGCTTACACATGCTCTCTTTGGCTCATAAGATAGGCCTGAGGTCTTATCAAAACTCTCCCTTTATTCAAACAAATTTTGATACTGTATTGTTGCTTACAACCAAACCTTTACTGGGTAAAACAGGTACTTTTCCTTCCTGAATTACACTGAAGGGTAGATGAGGCATGTATTTTTTTATCCACCATTACAAGACCAAGAACTAAGTCAAATAATTTGACAGTATATGATCAGCTACTAAAGCCCAGTGACTAGAACTTAGATCTTCCTGTTCCAGTTCCTCTGCTAACTCTTCTAGTTGTTCAGAGGTAAATAGGGTCAGCCCCTGGTAGCCCCTGAACACATCAGCAGAGATCTGTGTACAAGGTGGTATAACTGGGCGACTTCCACATCTGGGTCCTGCCGTGGTAACACCATGGGAACAGACCATGAGTAGAGAGTGCAGTCGAAGCATCGGTGCCCCTTACAGTCCTATTCCACCATCAAATTTGTAGGAAAACCCAATGAAATTGTGTTTTGACGTTAACTGTTAACCAAAATTTATTGCAGTTTCTACTTTAACTATAGCTATAATTTCAGTGTTGAATGGGTCTTTTCATCAAGAGAACAGCCAAAGAAAACACTAATTCTAGTGCTAAAAATATTCTGTAAGCTCAACCATATATCCTTAATTCTATTCAATAAGGAACAAAGTCGAAGTCAGATAGAACCTACTACATGCACTTAAATCTATTTTGTATAACTAAAGAAATATAGTTAATTTACTAATAATTATTATAATAACTACCATTTGCAGGGTGCCCGCATTGTGCCAGCAACGAGCCTCGGTGCTTTGCACATTTGATTGATTCACTCAGTCTGCAAATATTTATTTTATTGAGCGTCCTATGTGATACTCACTGAGAATACAATAATGAACAAAACAAAGGCCTTGCTCTCAAAGCATTTAATAATCACAATGATCTCACTGTTGTTATACCATTTTTAAGAGAAAAACACCAAAAAGAGGTTATATAATTTACCCATAGTCATATGACAAATAAGGAGTAGTCTAGGCTTCTTAAAATCTCAGGCTTTTTCCATTTGTGGAAAGCAAGACATGTTTACAGCCAGGAGAATACTGTTGCAAAGCTGATAACCACTGATAATCCATGCCAAGACCTTCTCACATATATTAGTTTCTTGCTGTATTTACTACAAACTTAGTTTGCTTCCCATATAAATAATGCTCTCACTGAAACCAGTATTTCCTAAAATACTTCAACAATCTTTGAAATTTATCATTGGATTATCATTGGATTGCCATGTAAAATACTCTATTGACAAACAAACAATTTTCCAAATGCTCAATATAAGATCAATGCAAGTGATATTATTATATCAAATTAGGCTGATTTTGTTTTAAATTTGATTCATTCATATATATTTAGTCCTTATTATGTATCAGTCTAGTTATAGATGCTGGGATATAGCAATGAAAAAATAATCCTTACTCTGATGGTGTTCACATAAAATATATATTTTGTCATAATATAGCAAATGCAGTAAATGAAAATAAAGCATGAAAGAGGGATGAGTGTGTAAAGAGCTAGGACTTAAGATTTTAGGTAGGCAGGTTAAGGAAGGCCTCATTGAAAAGGTGAAATCTAAATAGATTTGCAAGGGAATTGAGAGACTGAGCCACATGGAGATCCAAACAAAGGACATGCCAAGTTGAATATCCCTACAGGGGGCAAATCAAGGCTATCAGGGGGGTCAAGATCCAAGTAGCAGACACCAGATTCAATAGGGCCTTATAGACCATCAGGAAGAGTTTGGCTTTACTCTGAGTGACATGGGAAGACACTGGAGAATTTTGAAAAAAGAAACGATATGTCTTAACTTCCCGAAAGTATCTCTGGCTGTTTATGGACAATGAACCATAGAAAAGGACAAGGTGGAAACAAGGAGATGAGGGGGGAGAATTGAAATGACCAAAGTAAGAGATGATGGTGTCTTCTATCAGGGGTAGAAGTGACCAGGTTTCTGGATATATTTTGATATAGGATATTGTGAACCAATAGGATTTGCCAACAGAGAAGATATGGGGTTTGAAAGAAAAAAAAAGAAATCTGGATGACACCAAAGTTCTGCGCCCAAGAACTGGGAAAGATGAAGTTGTCGTTTACTGTGGAAGGAGCACGTTTGAAAGATCAGGAATTCAGTTTGGGGCATGGGGAAAGCATCTCAGAGGAGTGACCACACACATCAAGCACTACTGAGAGGCTGAGTGATACGAAGACGAAAGCTGACTGTTGGATTCAGCAATATGGAGCCCACTGGTGACCGTGATAGGGTTGTTGGGGTGGAATGAAAAAGTGGGGGGGAAGGCTGATTTCTGTGACTTCAAGAGGCAACAGGGAAAGAGGAATTAGAGGCAACAAGTAAACTCAACTCTTTTGAGACATTTGTCTATAACCAGAGAAAATGGGCAAAACCTGAGGGAGAAAGTGGGTTGAGGAAGATTTACTTCATAACTGGGTCAAGACTGAAGAAATACGTTTGTGTGCTGATAGGAAGGACCCATGAGTAAGCAAAGACTCAGTGCAGTTTGTTCTTACAAATGAGATGCTGTGAAGAAGTTGGTCTTAAAAGAACGGATGGTTCACGTGCGTTTTTCATGTCATGCTTTTACGAACGCAGTCAGTTAACATATTACGTGATTTTTATAATCCTATACTGTTGTTATTGTAACTTAAATGTTTTGATTTGCTAAAAAGACTGTGCTTACTTTCTCAATATATTTATCAAAAACAAAAAATCTTGCTCAATTTTTCATCACTATTTTTTCAAATATATTCAATAATAAATATTTCCATGTTCATACTAATGTTTACACAAAGAAGCAATGTATGCATAAAAGTCAAGAGGCACATTGTGAATTTAAAAAGAAAACATAGTTTCTCCCTAGAATCTGCCCCTCCTTCTTTGCTACATGGTGCACAATTAATTAACCAGCTTTCAAGAAATGCTCCTACTTTGCCTTCTGCCTGACTCAGCTCCCACCTCACTCACTGACCAGTTAGCCCTCTTCTGTCTTCAGCTTTGAATTTTGATGAATTAGATAGATGCAAATTAGAAGGGACAAGAAGAGCTATTTAAACATGGTGGACAGATGGTTAGATGGGAATAAAGAATGTGAAGGGGAAAAATAAGGATTCAATGCAAAGCACAGAACAGGAGCTTCCCTGGCCCAAGAAACCACAGATTTAGCTGGAAAGGTCTGAGCAGCACAGTTTCACGACTAGAGACACATTGAGGGACATCATGTGTCCTATAGTTACTCAAGTGACACCTTTGTAAGATGGTTTTAGAAAAACAAATTGCCCATATATTTCCAATTATTTTTTATTTATGTAAGGCCATGTGGTCTATAACCTTGCTACGCAAAGTATGGTCTGGCAGAAACCAGCGATTTCAGACTCACCTGGAAGGTTATTAAGAATACAGAATCTGGCCACACCATTGGCTTACTAAATAGGAATCTGCAGGTGATTCAGAGAAGCACTATGTTCTGATGCTGATTTTAGTTACTTCCTTGGCATGTAACTCGGAACAGATCCTTCAATCTCTACACCTGAGTTGCTCATTGACACATTGGAAGGGTCCCTGCTGCACCAACTCAGGGCACTGATAGAAGGATCAAATGCAATGAACTCTAGGAAAGCACTTTGAAAGCTGAAAACACCGTTAGAAGTCACCCCTAGAATGGCTTTATGTGTCCTGGGGACATCATAGAGGCCTGGGCTAGTGCCTGGAATGCCTTGGCCACTTCCCTCAGCTGCCTCAACCACCCCTGTGTACCCACAAAGCCTGAGGGAAACCTTTCATTTGGTAAAACAAATGCTTGGGTTTATCAAAGTGTCATGAAGCTGAGTTACCGCCCAAGAGATTCACAGGGTGATGCGTGACCCCACTGCTCTCCAAACAGAGCCAAGGGATTGCCACCGAGTCTGCACATCTGGCCCAGTTTTGTGACCCCCTGGCCACCCCCTCCACAATTCTCCCTTATCAGCAGAGGACTGTGGGAGGCTGAGGAAACAAGGCACGGCAGGAGCTGGGGCTTTTCGAGAGCTAGCATGTCAAGCAAAAGTGTTTCCAAGCTCTAGACACTCCCCAGGAGTGACAGCAAACTGTCACATGGGACCTGTCAGCCCCATGACAGCTGTCTCCTTGGAGTTTTCTAGCCAAGCAAGCTTCCTTTAAATGAAGTTTTAAAGTTATTAAAAGTTAATATATCAGGATGGGCAAAAAGTAGGTTTACAGTTGTAATACAAATAAATATAATTAATAAAGAATAATACAAGAATACACTCTGCGTTAGTACTCACACCTGTAAACCTACGTTTCACCCATACCTGTACTTGTTAAAAATTGTGTTCCATGGGCCCCAACCCTTGGAGATGTTTAAGAAAAAGGACTTAACCTCAAGAAAGTTTGAGGTGCTGCACACCTCTGTTTAACTTTGCCTAATCACGCATTTTCCAAACTTATTTGACTGCAGAACAGTTTCTTAAGTATTGCCTAGTAATATTCTGCAGCTTAAACAACAGTTACACTAAAACACATTTTGAAAATTACTCTCTTTTATTTATAATATTCGATTGATCTCAGTAAGCGTGGTGAACCATAACATAGTGCACATCTGTGGGAGTGAGCTCTTCCAGACCAGAGGCCACCTGACTACAGGAACTGTGTTTTCTACAATCCTGTCCTGCCTTTAGCACAGTACCAGGCATTTAGCCAAGTCTCAGAGAATGTTTGTTACATTTTAAAAAATCAAAATAAAACCCACTTTTGCACGAGGAGAGACATTTTCACTCTACATCAAAAGGACACAAAGAGTCCTTAAACAGATTTTGTGTAATGGATACATTCATTCAAATGAGTCATTTGGGCTGGTTATTTGTTACTGTAAGTAATAAATAAGAAAAAGCCATTCTAAAAAGGAATTTATACATAAGAATCAATTTCGTCTTTTCCTCCATCAAAGTTTCTCAACATTTGGAAAACATAACGAGTCAACATTTCTAAAGAACCAGAAATTACTCTTTTTTTAAAGCAGAAGCCAGTGTTGTTCTCTGTAAAACAAGGCAGAAAATCAACTGTGAACTGGACAGCCTACAGGGAATTGGAATCACCATTCAAGCTTTATGGTCCTTGGTTATCAAACTGCTGGTAAAGCAGAAAAAGTACATCCAAGGGGGCTCAATTGCTCTAAATAACGACTGGTTGTTTGGCACCACATCCAAGGCCTCTAGGCTGAGTCCTCAGAGAGGCATTTGAGTCTGCAAAGCTACCAGGAAAACAGGAAGGGAGGGGTGTGTGGGGAGGAGAAACTGCATTCTAAACTGAAAACAGAAGCATGGATGCTGATGCTAACAAAGTTTCCTCAAGGAGAGAGCCCTAGGTAAGCACGGGCAACTTTGAAGTGACCCACAAACAGTTCCCTTTTGAGAACATTCTTCATTTCACCCAGATTGTATTTCCCATAACGGGAAATAAAAGCCCTTCAGGTTCTGCTCAAGTGAATGATTTGCCACAGTCACAAGACCAAGTGGCTAAATATTCCTAGCAAGCAAGCTCATGTATTTATTGAATCCTGCTCTTAGAGCTTTTTCAAGCCTTGGCCTTGGAAAGATGAGAGAAATATAACCTGGAAGCCAAAGGCTAGTTTTCTTGGGCTCCATAAGGGATTTGACATAAATTGCTCTATTCACAAAACGCCCTTGTTACGGTCCCAACGAAAAAAGAAGTCGCCATATACAAAAGCATTTTCTAACAATTGTCCCAAGAACCTCATTGGTTTCTCACTAAATCTCTGGGCCTGTCATTCCATTGTAACCCCTCCCTGTAACCACGTTTTTTAACCTTCTATGATAATATTTTGCAATGTTTCTCTAATGCTACAGACACTTGAAGAAAATTATCTTAAGTCTCAAATTCTGATTTAGCATTTTTTATTGTCTTTACGTATCACATCGGACTTGGTACACTATTTAGATAAGCATTTGTGTGGATAGAGATGGAGACAGAGAGGGAGATACATGCACTTGCTTACATTAAATCTTTCCAGCCTTGGTGATTAGAACTAACTGTCTTTGGGTCGACAGATGTGCCTGTTATCACTGTATATTCATGTAAGACAAATACCAAATGTTAAGAAAAAAAATCCAAGGTGGCCCAGTAAAATAAGCATGAAGAACATAACAGACTGGGAAAACATATTTAATCTCTTGAAGTTTCCGTTACTTCGGCTGGAAAATGGAGATAGTAGAACCTGCAACACAGAGTGTTACAAGAATTAAAAGAGGTTACATTTAAAAAACTTGGCCTAAGCAGCGTTCGCTAGCATTAACGGTGTTGCTGTGGTTTTTATTGTCCTTATCATTATTAAAGCCCTTAAAGTTCGAATGATTTTTAGTGAATTCCTGAGGGTTGCCATTCAGTAGAAGTTTACCAGCGCTGAATATGGAGAAGCAAAGGAATACAGCTAATGTGCCAGCTAAATTAAAACCAGGAACAAAGTTTCCATCTGAGTTCTGAGCCTTCTCAGGGTTCCATTCTGATCTCCGCTTAGCAGTTACCCCACACTGAAGTCAGCGCTCCCCTCCAGGAGGACACAGAGGAACCCACCAACAAGAAGTTTATACAAGTTTCCTTGTGACCAAAATAATGTCAGCCACTATTAATATATGAATTGGATTTATCTAATACATTTTGTTTGAATTTGAGTATTTACATTAAGACTCTTACATAATATAAAATTATTAATTATATTACAAGTTTACATTCACCATATATTACTGTGACACAAGCAGGAAAAAGTGAAGATAAAAGAAATAACGGTAAAAAGAGAAAAATGTATATATTTCCCCCCATGTGTGATCTTTGCTTTATTCTGTGTTGTGTTAGGAAAAAAATCAAATAAAACTAGGAAGAACATTCCTATGAGAAAAGTTTCTCATTTGTTTTGCTGTTGTTTCATATCTACAGATTCTGGAATATGGGACACTTTCACTGAATTATTTTGGTAAAATCAACACAAAGAGCCTTCTGGGAGGCTTTTAACTCCATAGTTTATATTTGATGGGATTTTTTTGCTCACTTTGAGACCAAATACCAAATCTTCCATATAGTAACACAAAACTTGCATGTAAGTTCTCACAATACATACTTTTGAAGATAAAGAATAACAATTTATTGTAAAAGTGCCTATCAGAGTGCCCATACACAATTCGTACTTATCAGGAAGTGCTTGTTGAATCAGAATGTTATCCCTTCTTTAACAAAACGACAAGACACAACTGTAACCACCAGCCTAAGTGGAAAAACTCCTAGGCATGTGAACATCTCTGCTGTGATAGGAAGGTTCATCAGTACCCTGGGCTGGCCTTAAAGGGCAAACAAGATGAAGTGTGTCTCATGATATTTTGTGCAGAATCATGAATAAAGACTTTCCTGAAAACCCCACTTGAGTTTGAGGTATAAAGAGTAACGTTTCTTACCTTATATTATACATGATTTAATTTCTTTCATCTAGAAACAAGTTATCTCAGGTATAGAAAGCAAATGTATGTAATGAGAGTAATAAGGTATAAGGATTGGTAGATATTATGCACAACACACTTATTAGATATCTTTACATATCTTTTGAAAGGTCTAATGTTGGAATGGGCAATAAATTGATTAAAGGCTGAACCCCAGTGCGAAAATTGAGCAGCACTCAGAACTGGGGGGCAGGGAGTTTGGGAAGACCAGAGAGAAAAGGATGGATGAACAACAGAAAAACACAATGGATTTTTCTAAAAGCAAAGCAATTAGAAAAATACCATCAACCCCAGAAAAGAGGATGGTAAAGTCAGAGGAATGTCTGACTAAGGTGTCAGCATATCAGAAGGCTTTAGGTCTCATCCTGAACTTGAGAGTGAAGCTTGTTCTCTGTCAGCTCTGCATGTCTGAACTTGGTAAAACCCTATGGCTGAAGCTATCTGCAACTTCTATAAACACTTGATAAAGTCTTTCAGCATAAATTTGTACAAGAAGTAAAGATCACAGATGATGTTTTATCTATCTCCAAGGCTTATATTATATTTCCTGGTGTATAGTTGGTACTTAATAAATTGAAAGAATGAAGAATGTGACTTAAGGAAGACCACATGAAATGGATTCGGAGCTAGAGCTGGCTGAAATATATTTATCAATGGATCATTACTGTTGTCTTTGCTGCAAGTATCTGAGGGCAGAGACCATGTAATATTCTTCATCTTTGCCTCCCAAGGCTGAGCAAAAGATACACAAGAAATATGTTCAGATCAACTGAACTAGGAGGAAGATGTGCAGGGGCATATCACAGAACTCAGATGTTCAACATTTTTATCATAACGTGAATGAATTCCTTGCAAGATGAAGCTAGTCAAATGTGTGTATGACATACAGCCTCAAGGAATAGTTATTATTCCATATAAGAATCTATAAGAACTTAATTGATCTATAGAGGACCACCACACATCTTCTACAGCAGCTAATGGGAACTATACCAGCAATATTAACTGAGCATCTGTATGAAGTCAGAACATTAGAAACAAATGAATACAAAGATAAATTTAAGCCCTGACTGGTGTAGCTCACTGGGCTGGGCGTCATCACTGGTCCAATTCTCTTCCTCTCTTTCTAAAAAAATAAACAAAATCTTTTTTAAAAAGATAAGTTTAGGAAAAACTGTGTAGCCTGCTCTCAAACAAGATTATTTTCCCCTCTAAATGCCATTTAAATATCCAATAATATTTTAAAATAGAGTAAAGGAAATAAGCACTGTAGTCATGTCTGATTTTAAATTTTAAATTTGAGATTAATTGAAAAATTTTAAAGGTTTGAAAACTTTATCTAAAAACACGAATAGAAGCTGTTTCATGACGGTGCCCCCAAAAATAATTTTGCAAAAAAATAACATTTGGTAAGTGGCCACCAAAAAAAATGTTGAATGATGAACATCTAATTCAAATAAAATTGATTCTGTTCTGGTGTTGTTAAATTATAGCCTAAATGAGTTTTGAGTAGGTTGTTAGCTGGAAATGCACCAAATTGGAACACAGGATCGATCGGGGACTCTGGGCTTGGGACATGGCCACGAAAGCCAAGAGAGGCCACCTTACGTTTGGCACCAGTTCTACTTTCTAAGCAAGAGGACCACAGAGGACCACAGGGGACATCTGCACCTATAGGACAGCAGATATCAAGGTGGGGTGGGGTGGGAGGGTGGTTCCAGGGCAATGTCGAAGCCAGGGATGCCCATTTCATGTCACATGGAAAGCGCAATGGTAAAGATGTCCTCAACTTCCACATTTTTGTTTGTTTGTTTAAAAAGTTTATTTCCTGCCTCTTCCCCCCAAATAAAACATCTACTCAGAGACACATTTCTATTAGAAATGGAAATTTCTGACTTAAGCAGAAATGTGCAAAGAGATTTCTGACTCTGTAATTTTATCCTCTGTTTTCAGCAAGAAATTTTAGAATTTTCTCCAAACTCATCATTTTTCTAGTACATTGTCATCTCAATATGACAGCAACTTGAAGACTAAAAAATTTCAGGCAAGGAAAATTAAAACATCATTTTTAAAAAACAAGGGATGCCATGGAGCAGTTCTGAGGACTGTAGAAAAATAGTCCGATGACTAGCATTGTGCCAGACCATTTGCCAAAATGTTGACATGAGAGTTCTGTGAAAACTATCTTAAGTTTCCAAAAATTTCACCGAGGAAACTGCTAAAAGAATAAACAATCAGTTGAATTGCATGCAGTGAAGAATAAGGTCCACATCCAACGTGCATATTCTCTGTTTATAGCTGGGAAGAATTTAAATTACTTTCCTAGCATTCCTTTTTTCTCTTCAAGTATAAACTAACTCAAAAAATGAAGTAAAAATTGATGATCTAGCAATGTTTCTCTGGCTGCCATACAGTATGGGCAGTGAGTTCTAGACTCCAATTTATTGGTTTGTCAGAAAGTTATTTTCATCAATTTAGCTTTACATTTAACATTCCTCTGCTTAATTGAAACCATGCGGACACATTTGGTTAGCATCCACATTCCTACAGAAGTGAAAAGGGTACTTTGTTTCACATTCTGCACAGTTTACCAGTAAGTTATATTTTTTCTTTCATTTAAACAATTAAACACACAGTTGCTGCTTAATTGCAAACCCTTGCTAATCCTTGTTATCAGCGGGTACCACTCAGCCTCAAGCAACATCCAGGCAGCTAAGTGGAAGGAAGAATAGTATCTGTAACTTTGTTTCAGTAATTGAATAAATGGTTTTCTGGGGACTAATTCCAGGGTTTTCAAACATGGCCCTCCGAGAAATGTAAGAATGTCAGAAGCATACTTAACCCCCTTTCTCCACTTCTTGCCCTCCTGGGATCCTATACCACAGTGCTGGCACCGGGCACAATCTGAAGGGCAAACTGATAAATGCTACAATTGATTACTGCCTGTTCTTTCTCTTTCAATCCCACTGTGGAAAATGACTCTGGGTGAGTTTATGGAGTTTGTTTAGTGAGTAGCAGGTTTCTAGGATTTGTACTTTCTCTGGGTTGGCAAAGTAATTCCTAATAAGCTAAAAAAGCAACAACGGGACAGCTTGTATATCTAAAATTCAATATTTTGAGGTTGACTGATAACATCCCCCTTTCATGTTAGAAAGTATGCAAAGAATAAGGAGAAAGCAAGAGAAGAAAGTATGATCAAAAGGATGAATTAAGATGACTCCCAGTGACAATCAACAGGGACAAGATGGGTCATCAGAGCTCATTCCACGGTATCTATAGAACTTAGAATTATCTTCTGGTATTTATGCACAGGGGTCCCATTCTTTCGGCAAATGTGTACTGAGCAATTACTGTATACTGCTCCCTGAGGCACTATTATTACATTTGTTGCCACTTTTGTGGCCACAGAGAGATGGACAAAATGGCTAGAGCCTTGCCCCCCATATCTGACATTGCAGTCCTCCTGATCCCTTCCTCCTCTTCCTCAGATGCCCGTGTGGCCAAGAGCTGAGGCCAGAGCCTGGTTGCTCTTCTTGCCTTGCCAGAAACTGGAGCAGGAAGGCCAATTTGACATGAAGAAAAACAATAAGGCCGGAGTGACTGAGTCAGATGTTAAGTAGTGAGGGAAAGGGTCAGGAAGAGTGCCAAGTGCAAGAGTGAGAACAGCTAGCAGGCCACCATGCAAACAGCTCACACCATGGAACCCACTGGCTGGCCTCCTCTCCTTCTCCCCTTTACATAAAACCAGAGCTCCACCAGTATGTGCGCATGATCCTGTCACCCCTCCTTAAAATATTCAGCGTGACTTCTCAGTCATTGCTCTGAAAACAAACAAACAAACAAACTATGGCTCACAACACCATTATGATCAGAGCTTTTGCCAGGGCCCATTGCCTTCCACCCTTGACCTCAGTCCTTCGTTCTGAACCTCTCACCCTTAACTGCTGTGCTTGCCCACGTTCTCCGACTTTATCCTGCTCTCCCCACCTTCCCACCAACCGTGCTAGAATTTCAGGTCGTGCTAGAATTTCAGGCGTTGGTTTCAATGTTACTTCTTCCAGATGACCCTTCCTGGCCCTCTAGAATTTCCCAGAGGGCAGACCTGCAGGGCTTGTTTAAAATATTTCTGGGTTTACTTCATATTAACTGAATCAAATTCTCTGGGCTGGGACACCAGAAACTGCAGTTTTAGTAAGCATTCCATTTATTCTAATGTACAATAATGTTTCAAGACCAATGATTTAGATTCTAGGATAATATAAAAATAATGAACAACCCAGACAGTTCAGTCACCAATCAATCAAGATGGACATAGTGACAAATCAGAACAGATCATGAGTGATCAAAGTAGACTCTGGCTATCAGTCTCACATAGGTACATGTATTTACTAGTTATAGTCAGCTGTCCCTAGACTGTTTCATTGCACCCCACCCTTCCTATGGGCTGGAATATACAGGCTATGTATTGAGTACTTCCTTTGTGCCAAGTATTGTTCTAAATAGCTTCCATATTGTTTAAGATTTTATTTATTTTGTATTTTTTAGAGAGTGGAGAAGGGAGAAAAAGAGAGAGAAACATGAATCTGTTGCCTCTTATACACCCCCAAATGAGGACCTGGCTGTGCCACTGGACCCTACAGGACAACTACTACATTAGGCCACCCCACCAAGACACAGAGTCAAAGCAGCTCTACCTAATATATAGAAACAAACACAGGAAGGCTGCCAAAGCAAGAAGACAAAGAAACATGGCCCAAATGAAAGAAGAGATCAAAACTCCAGAAAAAGAGCTAATCAAACTGGAGATAAGCAATCAGTCGGATGCAGAGTCCAAAACACTGGTTATAAGGATGCTCAAGGAACTTAGTGAGGACCTCAGCTCCATAAAAAAGATTTAGTCAGAAACTAAGGATACGCTAACTGAAATCAAGAACAGTTTACAGGAAAGAACAACAGAGTGGATGAAGCCAAGAGTCACAGTCAATGATTAGGAACATTAGGAAGCAAGAAACAACCACTCAGAACCACAAGAAGAAAAAAGAATCCAGAACAATGAGGATAGTATAAGCAGCCTCTGGGACAACTTCAAGAGGCCCAACATTCTTGTCATAGGGGTGCCAGAAGGGGAAGAGAAAGAGCAAGAAATTAGAAATCTATTTGAAAAAATAATGAAAGAAAACTTCCTTAATTTGGTGAAGGAAATAGACATGCAAATCCAGGACATGCAGAAAATCCCAAATAAGATGGATGAAAGAGGCCCACTCCAAGACACATTATAATTAAAATGCCAAAGGTTAAAGATAAAGAGGGAATCTTAAAAGTAGCAAGAGAAAAGAAATTACTTACCTACAGGGGAGTTCCCATAAGACTGTCAGCTAATTTCTCAAAAGAAACTTTGCAGGCTAGAAAGGATTGACAAGAAATATTTAAAGTCATGAAAAGCAGGGACCTACAGCCAAGATTGCTCTACCTAGCAAAGATATCATTTAGAATTGAAGGGCAGATGAAGAGCTTCCCAGATTAAAAAAAAAACAAAAAACTAAAAGTGTTCATCATCAGCAAACCATTATTACATGAAATGTTAAAGGGATTTATATAAGAAAAAGATCAAAACTATGAACAGGAAAATGGCAAAAAAGACAAATCTGTTAACAATGGATCTAAAAAACAAACAAAGCAAAGGAGAAGAACAGAGACAGAATCACAGATACGGAGAGCATTTTGATGGCTGCCAGATGGGAGGAGGATGTGGAGGAATGGATGAAGAGAAGAGGGGAATAAAAACTACAAATAGATAGTTACAGAATAGCCATGGGGATGCAAAGTACAGTACAGGAAATGGAGTAGCCAAAGAACTTATACGTGTGACCCACGGACATGAACAATGGTAGGGGGATAGCCTGAGGGAGTGGGGGTTGCTGGGTGGAGGGAGGGGCAAAGGGGGAAACTCAGGACAACTGTAATAGCATAATCAAGGAAATATAATTTAAATAAATAAATAGAAAAAAATGCAGTCTGACTCCAGAGTTCTATGTTATAATGTGCCTTTCAGGGTATATTTGAGGCTTTATTCAATTGCCAGACTGGTTATTTGACTGCCTCACTGCACTGTGATCTCCATGGGACAAACCTGATACAAAACAGCCTGTCAATAAATGTTTGGAGCAATAATAAGATCACGCTAATTCAGTTTAGGACCAAGAGGAGTGAACAGGTAGGCTGACCGATTGCTTGGACTATCTGCTAGGGTTCTGAGACTTGTTTTTAAAGAGTTTGAAGACAAGGATCTTGGGAGGCTGCAGGAATTACGGCATGTCAAGCATGTGAGGCCACTGAGATCTATGTACCTAGAAAGGACCGGTCAGAGATTTAGCTTCCCTGCTCTAAGTATTTTCATCCAAAGTGATGAAAACGAAATTGACATGCATCGTTTTTTGCAAGTGAAACTATTTCAAAAGGATTAGAACCAACAGAGAGGCCCCCTACCCCTCTCTCCTTCCCTGGGCCTTTGTCAGGCCTGCCTGCATTTCCCCTCAGTGCCTTCCTCACTCCAGTGTTGCTAATCTGCAAACCAAACTGCGTTTATACTAGACACACGGTCTTGCCAAGACCCTCAGTAAGACACTATACTGTAAACATCATTCCATAAATCAATAGTTTACCATGAACCTCAGAGTGAAGTTTATACTCCTCAGACTGACTTTCAAAGTCCTATATAATTTTTGTCCCTGTTTTAGCCAAAATTCTTTACCACCTCCCTCAACATAACTCCCCTGCCACTAGGAATATAAAATCACCCGTTTTTCTCTCTGAATACTCTGGTAATACTTAATAATGCCATAGTGACACTTCTTCCAGGCAGGCCCCTTGATCACTGAAGTCCATGGAGTTCTTTCTCTTTTCTGAACTTCCATAACACTCATCTTTTGAACCGAGCCCGTTTTGACTTTGATTGTTCTGTGCACCAAATTGCACCAGAACTCCCCACACTCAGCCCACAGCACTCAGTCCAGTGCTGCTCAGGGACATAATAGTTGGTGGGTATGAGTTAACTTGTACTGAGTCTAAAACCATTCTCTCAGTGGCCTCTTGCTACCTTAAAAATATTCCTTAAAGATACCTTAAAGATATTTGGAGGAAAACCTGACAACATTTTTTTACTGTAACTCATTTAATAAAAATCAGCATCTTGGCATCCACTTCAAGGAAGAATCCCAGAATTCAGAGCCCGGAATAATGCTCTGGTAGACTTCCGGGGTTGCAGTGAGACATGCGAGGAGAACTACTAACCGTGGACCAGAATCAGGAGTGTTCATAATGTTTGAAGTTATTGTACATTCTTCCAACTCCCAGGGAAGCCACATTCCTTTCCCTTCAGTCCAAACACTCCATGGTGCCCACTTTGTTATCCAACTTGAAAATCTTTCAGATTAGCCTGTTCTCTTTTTTCCTTCAGTTTGAGGGAAAAAGAAAAGCTTGAAGGATGCAGCTCCGCCTCTGACACTGCTCCTCACCGTGACCCTGGACAGCTCCCAGGCCAGGCCTATGAGGTTTTCCATTGTTTTCCATGCCTGTACTGGACCTGGGCTATGCTGTCTTGTCCCTGTTTGAACTTGATTTCATTACTGACCCTTTCCCAAGGTGCGGGAAACAACTAGGGAGAGGAGAAGCTTGGGGAAATAAAAGGTAAAGGATTCACTTTGACCTGATTGCTTATGAACTTCTGGCTAGTCTGTTTCTGAACCTCCTTCCCTCCCCACCAGGTGCCCAACTCAGTCCTCACCATTTGCTCCCTCCAAGCTTTCATGTCTATGCCACCTCAACGGAGATCCAAGTCAGTGACGGAGAGCAGCAGAGCCCATCTTAAATGGAGAACTTGAATATTAGTAATAACAGAAATCAGTACAATAAACTGGCACAAGCAACTAGCAAAAATAGAAAAGATTTGTTTTTGTTGTGCAGGATGAATGGTGATGCTTTTAGAACTAGGAAGAGAAAATATGTAGAGTGCTAACTGAACAATTTTAATTAGATGAAAGACTCAGTGCACAGTACAGTGACGAACTGGAAAGGTTCACTTAACTACACCCTTTTGAGAGTGATTTTTAAGAAATACACATTGTAATCCTGTTCAGTGTTTTTAATGAATTACTTTCTCACAAGCAAAGCAAAGATTATGTAAAATTTAGTCCATGTTTGAATGGCCACAGATTTTCTGTTCCTGGTCTGAATCAAAAACTTTTACCCTATTACCCAGGGAAAGCACAGAAACTGTAAAACTGGTTAGAGGGACATTCAGCAATCGTCCCAAGTGTTACTTTAGCTCTCTGATACCTGGACTTTCCTATAATGTCTTCTACCATCATCCAGAACCCACACTTCAATTTTTCTCTGGCCTGCACTTAAATAGTTGGTTATACCTTTACAGAAGACATTCTATATCACATGTACATTTAATATACATAAGCCTTCTAAAAAGCAAATTATTATAATGAAAAACATATACATTCAAGGTGACTCAAAGTTCATCCAGCTAGAGTGTTGTTGACATTGATAAACCACTCACCTTTTGCTCTTTTAGTTTACAAAGTCATCAGGCAAGTTCAGTGGAACTACAGTCTTTACGTGCAATGGGGCACATTTGAAGACTCTTGTAATTTGTCAACAATTAGACTCCTCCAAAGAAATATTTAACATTTATTAAGAACTTGACTCCACAATCTTTCTGATTATATTACCCACTATAGAAGCAAAATCTGGGTAGTTTATCATTGTCAATAGGTTTTTCCCAAGAGAGTAATCTTTATGGAAAATAATATCACACATTTATGTTGGCAACTTAATTCTATTAAGATAGCAGATGAATTAGAATTTCTACTTTCTAAGTTATTTATGTTAGAAGTGCAATTAAAGAAGTTTTTGCCAATTTGGAAACTCTAGAGAGAAGAAGATGGAATAAAAAATAAAAAGTAAGACCACTTAAATCTTAAATAAATGCCAAATTAATTTGTGAAAAATATGCAGTATACAAATTGCCACATCCAGTGTGGGTACTTACATGGCAGTTTTTCAAAACTATCATTTTTTTACATTTTTACTTGTGTTTTTGTCCACTTTGCTTTCTATAATCAGGAAATCACTTATAACATTTTAAAGGCCCATGCATAATACATTAAAAAATTTACTATCTTGAAAATATAATTCCCTCTGGGGAGTTTAGTATGGCTTTCTTGGATCCTTGCCTTTATTGATATTTCATAAAGGTTACATCCATGTGTGAAGTCTTAGAAATCTGGTAACCAAAGAATTTTTCATGACAATGTAACTCCCTTAGCAATACGGTGTTAAAACCAGGAAAGTGAAATTTCCTCTGCTGTCTTTGGCTGTAGCTAGGAATTTCCTTCCAGGAGACAACAAAGCAAGACCCAACCAGTTTAATAATCATGATAGCACCAGAGTGAGTAAAAGTCATGAGCGTGGACAGAGAGGCTGGGGAAAGTCAAGCAGTAGGGGGGAAGTCCACACATGCAGGCACAGACAATCAGTCACCAGCATCGACTTTGCCCAGGTTTCTAAAGCAGGATATTGGGGAGAGTGGGGGCTGAGAATAGGAGCTGGGAGGAGGGGTTGTTTTTAATATAGTGTTTTTCCTTTCAGTTTTCCCTTTTAATCCTGCGGTGTTGAAAGCACAGCTTTCTCAAAGACAATCTGACCTATAGTCAACATTATAAATCACTCTCCTAACCTCATAAGCTGAAGGTCTGCATTGGAGACCTGTGTTCAATGCTGTAACTTATTCTTCTCACCACAGTTTTCAAAAAAAATCTCTAACATTTTTATGCTCAATTCTAGAAAACAAATACCAAGGAGCTGTATTTTTTTTCTCGGAAAACTTTGTATACATCGACACTACTTGACGCTCTTACTCGCAGATTCAGGGCTGAGCATCTTGAACGTGAATCCTGACTGACATTTTCTAAAATCAATTAATGTAGGACACAAAGTTATGAGAGCATCGTGAATAAGAGGGTTAACAATCGGGTTACCATCTCAAAATTTAAAACAGAATGAAAATTCCGCTTTTAAAACTCCAGCTATTGTAATCAGAGCTTTTCTGGTCACTTTGGACTGTTTCTATGTGTAGCCTTCACATGAGCCTACCAACTCACTAGTAAGCAGTAATGTGGTTTCTGCACATCACTTACACAACCAGCCACAAATCTGCAGGACAGGGTGAAAATATTTAAGATCTAGAACAGCTCAAGTGAAGTGCCAGAAAAGGGACAAAGACAAGAGTCGTGAGCAAAAAATAAATAAGGAAATATATGACAGGACTGCAAAATCACTGTACAACTCTGGATTTAGGACACTTTTAGTGTCGCTGTATTCTGTCGCAATCAGAACACTGCTCGATTATTGTGGCTGTATCTGGGTGTCATGATTCAAAGGGACAACAGAAAATGTGAGTGTCTGCTGGAGATCAATTTGTTTAGAAACCCTAAACTATGAAGAAAAATTGCAAAAACGAACTTTCATGACAACCTGGGAAAGAAAAGATGAGGGTAGAATAGAATAGTACATGTCAAAGACTGGAAGAGTAGATGAATCTCTGTAACTTCAAAAACACGACCAGGCAGTTCTGCTCATATGCCATGTTGCGTTACAGAAAGCAAAATTAGAATGGTAAAAAGAAATAGGATGGCTGGGTAGGACGTCGAACAGCTAAGCAGAGACTGTGTGATCATATGCCAAGAGGGTGGATGAAGAGATTCTTCACTTTCCAGCCAACACTGTCAGATCTCCATACATGATCCTCTGCCAAATATAACTTTTTATTGAAAAAATTTAGAGATCAAAAAGCCAGAAATCACTTGAAAGCTGAAATCCAAATATGACAAGATACATATCCATCCTTTGATATTCATTAAGTTTATCCTGTGCTTATGACACAAGTCAATGCACATTAGTGTTACAAATTATGCGCTTAAGATAATAAGGAAGGCAGCGGACTCAAATATCGCTTATATTTTTAAACATGTTGATAACAGTCTAGTAAAGATATTTCCTAGCAGGTGAAGACTGTGTAGCATGCAGTAACACATGAGAAAAATTCTACATATTAATAGCGGCACCAAATCTGAAGTTGGCATGACGGATGCTATCGTTAACATGCATAGCTTCCTGTATCTCATTTCTGCATGTAAAAGAAGGCCACAGCTTTGCTTAGGCTGGACCACACACGGAGGAATAGTTCAGATTCCCTTGCTCCTCACACTCTCTTCACCATGTCACTAATTAATCCACTTAGTCATCACTTATTTAAGCAATTATTTATGTCCTCATTATAGGACATAATCTAAATCCATTACCTAGGATTCTACACACTGTAGAGCATTAATGTCCTACTACCTCAGCCCATAATTTTAATAATACTTTCCACTTCATTTAATAAGTTAGTTGGTGGGAATTGACTAGGAGTTTTAAAATTAAGTTCTTTTTGAATGATTTGTTTGCTAAAGCCCCTTTGTCCTCTACTGGTAGTTACAGTCCCTCACCCCCGCATCAGTGACTGCTTCTAGAGTTGGATGCTTGCTGGGAACCATAACAATTGGTGATGTTTAGATATATAACATAGACATAATATTATATATCCTAAACATTACATATGTAGATATGTGTTATATATCTAAAACATTATATAGCATTTCCCATTTTTCTCCATTTTCCTACCTTGATTAATTTTTCTTCAGAGCACTTAGCAACCCTTATTACGGGTCTACAACCCTTACCCAAAATGCTTGGGACCATCTGTGTTTCAGAATTCAATTTTTAAATAATTTTGGTGAAGGCTTTATGGTATATTCCCTTCAGGGTCTGTGACAGCTCTCTGTACTCAAGCATTAGTATTTCTTCAATGCAGTGCATGGGAATTCATAAGAAGAGTGATAAACAAAGACTACAAATAGCTTCACCTTTCTCCAGGTCATGATCTGCTGCCAGAGAAGTTCAAATCAGGTCAGCTTTTGCTGCCAACGGAGTTAGGAAATACCTCTCAGCTTGAAGACCTTTTTGAATTTCAGAATCACAGATAAGACTGTAGACCTGTAAATATTTTCTCTTTGTCTGTTTTCTGGCCATTCTCTTAACCAGGATTTAAGAGCTCTGGAGGCATGAATATTTTGTCTATCTTTTTCGCTGTGTCTCCAAAATCTAGAATAATGAAAAACACAAAAATCTCAATAAATAGTTGTGAAAGAAAGAGAGAGAAAGGAAGGAAGGAAAGAAGAAAGGAAGGGAGGAAGGGAGGGAGGAAGGGAAGGAGGGAGGCAGGGAGGGAGGGAGGGAGAAAGAAAGGTGGGAGGGAGGGAGAAGGAAAGGAAGAAAGAAAGATCTGGCACTAGAGCTCTGCCTAATAGAGGAACTTAACAATTTATACCAGATCCTCTCCCCTAGAGACTTTAAATAGTAATACAAAGAGTGGATACAGGCTGTGGATTGATGCAGAAACTGAAAAACAAGGCCAAAAAATACCAGTTGAGAGAAAGGCATTAAGCAAAAGTAGTTAAACAACAAAAGTAAGCAGAAGCCACAAGATAGGAGAGAGAAAAAGTCATTAGAGGTATTAGCAATAACAGAAATGGTGAAAGAGTAATGCCTGAGTCCACAAAATCATGGCCTAAGACTTGCTATCAGTGATACCCTACAGATTCCTACAGTAAATTTCCATGAACTAAATGGTTATTGTTTGACTTTGCTCCTTGCAACTTGAAACAACACCTTAGATGAACCACATGACTTCTCGAAGCCTCAACTCTTCATATATTAAATGATGAGTTTGGAGGGGTGATGCCAAAATTTCCTTGCAACTAAAATAATTGTATACAGCAGTGATTCTCAAATGTTAGTGTTCAGAATCTCATGGAGCAGCTGCTTAAGCTCAGAACACTGAACCTCACCCCCAGAGTTTTTGATTTAAGAAAACATGAGTGGTGCTTGAAAATTTGCTTCCTAAGATGAAGGTGACGTTGCTGGTCTGGGAACCAGTTTGAGAACCACTAATCTACTTCATCCCCGATATTTATTTCATAAGACACATGTGAGCTGTTATCCAAATTCCAGTGTCCTCTGCAAACTATTTGAGTTTGTCCATCTATAAAGACATGCCCATGCTTCCCATCTACTCTTGATATTCAAATTGATTCCCAATCTTGAAACGCACATCTTCTAGGGGAAAGCGATAGAATCCTCTCACCATGAAGATAACTTTTTTGAAATTAAATAAAACTCACGTTTAATATTGTCTCCCAGACACAGGCCTGACAGAAGAGAAATTCCAGCAATCCTGTTCCCTGTGTACCTGCTTGTGGCAGCTGCTTATTTTCGGGCAGCCAGAAATCTTTAATTTCAAATGACGCAACACAGCCGATCTGTGTCCAGCCAAGTTTAAGGCCCTAACAAAGTTGCTCACTTCCCTGGCAGCAAGTTTTTATGAACTGAAAACTTCACAGGATAATTTTGATTGCTTTTACCAATGCAAAAAAGGAAACTACAGAGCTTGATTTATTTTTTTAAACATTCAGAACAAATTATCATTAGCAAAAAAAAACTGTTTTCAATGTAACAGTTGCAAAAGTAAACTCTCAGCAAATCTAGAAGCACCAAATAAATAAAATGACTTCATTGTGCATAATTATACTTCAAAGAAAGGAAAAGCCCTTATTCACTTGCAGAGACAAGAAAATAGGTGTAAATCACTGTAAGTGCTTCATAGCTCACTAAAAAAAAACTTCTTGGTAAAATATTTTATCACCAAATAACATTTTGGCAAAAGGATCCACCCAGATTTTCTGTGTGGAAATATATGTAGTGGAGGCAGAGGTAACCCGGGGCAATGCTTTAGGAGATTGATCCATGGGAGATTTATTATCACAGACACATATGGGTGTGACAAAGCATATAAAACGCACTCAAAAGTGAACATCTCAGTCACCTGATGCTCTTCTAGGAATGAACAATGGATCCCTGAAGACTGAAATATGCATGGTACCATAGCCAGGAAAAAGAAGATAGAAAAGAAAGGATTAAAATGTTGACAGTGATTTTTTATTTTTTTCTGAAGCCAATTTATTTTTCTTTGAGCTGAAAGAGCTCTGCCTCGAGGCTGGCGGAAAGCGGCCTTTCCAGGAAGCCACATTCATCACACCGAGGAAAAGTACCGCAAAGGAGACAGCATGACAAATACCTGGTTTCAGGATCCCAGGATAGAGTGTCCAGAAACCAGGATAAGAATTTATTCATCTCCTTGAAGCTTGGGCTCTAGCTCAAGTAATATTCTCGGCAAAGTTTGCTTCAAAACACCCCACCTATTCATTGGTTTAAGATTTAGATATATTAATGACATGATGCTTCATCATATTCTAAAAAGGTTTATAGAGTTGTTCTCTGATCTAGGACACACATGTAAGTTATTTGTTATGGTGATGGCTAGCTTTGCAGAGTCTCTGCCCTTGACCTGGGCCCATAGATCAATGTCAGACCCAGTGAGTTCTCCAACACAGGGCGGCATGAACCCTCTCGTCAGGGTTAGGCTTCTGAAGCTGAAAGTTGGTGCCGGATTCTGGGATCAGACCGACCTGGGTTTGAATTCTGTCTGCCAACTTAACATTGTATGACCTTAAGTAACTTAACCTCTGGAAGCCTTGACTTCTCGTGCGTAAAATGAAGCTAATTATAAATCATGCCTCAAAGGATGTTTGTGAGCCAAATGTGAGCTATTATATACAGTGTCTATGTCTGGCACAAAGTAAGTGTTAAGTATCAGTTACTACTGCTATTATTATATTATTTTTTATAGCAGAGCTCTTAATGACTTTCAATGAACTGATTTGCCAGATTAATTCACCATGCTCTGCATTCCTCACGCGAAGCACAGAGAGGGACGCCAGTGAAGTTCTAAATGCTCTCAACAGCCGACTGCACCCGAGAAGACCTGGATGACACTGCTCCTGCTGGGTGAGTTTCACACTTCACTACAGGCAAGTAAGTTGATTCCCAGACATGTGCAACAGTTATTGAAATTCTGTAATTTAATAAATATTATAGAAACTTATGAAACCTAAGAGCAAAAACAAAGAGTTGTTACCTTTGTGGAAACTAAGTTAAATGCTTTGGAAAGATAAGTAGAAAAAAGATTTCTGCCAAATTAAGTGACAAAACTACAGAAGTGCCTCATAAGTATATTTAAGACTTTTTTACTTTTAAAGAAATGGAAGTGGAAATTGTAAAGGTGTTTTGGACGTTGCTTATGGAAGAAAGATACTGGAGAGCTCTAATCATCAGACCAGTATGACTAGAGAACACATGGGCCCTGCATCAAAAGATTAATAATGGAACGCCTGTGCCTATTTTTTAAGTTAGAATAAAAGTGTTTGATATATAAATACAGGGTCTGGCACAAATAATACCCCTTTTTTATTACATAAAAGTTTTTATCACAAAATCATAAGCACGTAATTCTGTGACATAACAATATCACACTCAAGCACACCCCATGATGTTTTAGGTGACATGTTGAAATAGCTGTCACTCATGCAAGACCACGCACCCTACCAACCACGCCCAGTGGCCTCACTTCTGCTGGCCCCTGTATATCATTCCCCCACAAGGGTGCTTAAAGAGTGAACACTGTAACACCTAGAGTGGCCCCTAAAGTGAAGTACAGGCTCTGGGTGACGATGATGTGACAATGTAGGTCCATCACTGGTAACAAGTGTTCCCACCTGGTGGGGGATATTGACAGTGGGGGAGGCTGTGCATGTGCCAGGCAGAGGGGATGTGGGAAATCTCTGTACCTCCCTCTCAATTTTGTTGTGTGAACCTAAAACAGCTCTAAAAAATAATTTTAAATTCCTTAAAAAATACAAGTAAATGATTATTGCTGGACTCAGTGGAATCAGATAAAAGGGCTTCCTTTTTTTTAAGATTTTGTTTATTTTTTCTTTTCAAGAGAGGGGAAGGGAAGAAGAAGGAGAGAGAAAGAAACATCAGAAACATGGATGTGTGAGAGAAATATCAATCGACGGCCTCTCTCACACGCCCCCAGTTGAGATCTGGCCCGAAACCCAGGCATGTGCCCTGACCAGGAACCCAACCAGCAGCCTTTCAGTTTGCAGGAAGATGCTCAACCCACTGATACACACCAGTCAGGACAAAAGGGAACTACTTCAGCAAGCAGGGAGGGACTTGCTTTTTGTGATTTACCCACAGCCATCTGCAGTCACAGAAAGAGCACTTCCTGCAGCACCTGAGATCCAGGTCCTTAAAAAGTGTCACGAGGCAGCAAAAGAGGGGCATAGAGTAGAAGTTCTCAGATCTTGTTCTGCTCATTGGCGGCCTCAAAATTACCAAGAGAGCTTTGTAAAAGTACAGATCCTAAGGCCCATGTCCTGTATTTGGACTTAGTAGGTCTGTGGTAGGACCCAGGAAACTGTGGGGGTTTTCTAAGTTTCCTAGATGCTTCTGGTGGGTAACTACGTTTGAGAGAAATTGACGTCCAGCCGTACTGTCTAATCTAAATAGAATGCAAGTCACAAATATGAGCCACCTTTTCTGGTAGCCACATGTTAAAGAGAATTTTCTAGTAGCCTTATTTAAAGAAAAAAATAAAATCGTTTAATACATTTTCATTTCTTAATAAAACCCAAAATATTATCACTTCAATATATAATCAACATGAACATCAATAAAAAGATTATTGACATCCTTTTTATTTGCACTCAGTCTTGGAAATCAGTGTGCGTTTTATACTTACAGCACACCTCAATGTGGACGAGCCCCACGGCTAGCGTGGCTGCTGGCTGTGGTACCAGGAAGAGCAGACACAGAGTATAAGGGAGTAAACCATCTTAGTGATGTCATTGGGTGTCTTGGTGATGGTGATTACTTTGGTGGCTCACAACGAAGTGCTTGAGATAAGGAAGTGATTGACGCAGCACAGAAAATCCAGGACATTTAATGTGACACTTAACTCTTCGTTAACTGAAAAGTTTATGCACCCTAAGGTAAGGAAACGCACATAAACTTTCAAAGGAAAAGAAGTGAAACTGGTGTCCCTGTACACAGGAAGAAAGGAATTGGAGAGCTCAATCAGACCAGAGTAAAACTATGTCCCATGCGACTCCAGTGTTTCAGCTCAATGAGAATGCCCACACAGCCCATGCTTCCATTTCAGAAATGTGTGAACAGTAGAGTATGGAATAGAAATACCTTTATAAGAAAAGCAAAATGACCAGTAGAAATGCAACTCGTAGAAGCATTTCCAAATGTCTTAAAGCTGTGCACACACTTTTTGCATTTATCACGCTACTATGTTAGTGAAAACACATTTTGGAGGCTGAAATAATAAGTCTGAACAAAGAGCTTCACATAGAACTGATGCACATTATCCTTCAGGAACTCAACTGGTTTTTTTTAATATTTCAGCAGTGAAATATTCTAACCAGGAATATCACAGTCCAAGATGCTGTAAATCAAACAAAATATTTGTGAAGGAAAGTCCCTTAATTCCTCACCAAACACTTGGACCAATGAAAAAACAATCAGAATAGAACAAATCCAATGTCAGAGGGCTATGGAGATGTGTGGCATATCAGGTTGCAGACTTCTATTATTCAGTGTGTAAAAACTCTATAGGAGCCCAGTGTTTCATCTGGAACCTAAAGCTGCAGTTACATTTACATATGAATCTAACATGTGAAACACATTTTCTCATTTCCCTCAAATGTAATGACCACAGATAGCACCAAATAAGCTTTTAAAAGAACTATAGCAAACTGAGAAAATTCTAGTAATTCAACTAAAGTGGGATTCTTCAATATGCAAATTCATAAATATGTAAAGATGATGGTTGTGATACTCCATCAGGAGAGGTCTTTTACTTGGTCATTCAGTAGAGGCACTGGACTTTCCACTGCTCCATTGTTCGTACTTTTGCTCAGGTTACAAGCGGCCCACCAGAAGCAGGATCCAAATTAGAAATAAGCAGTAACTTGACAGCATGAGCATCTCATTTGTATTTTACACACGCAAGTCACAATGGTTGTAATAATGGTTAGCAAACTAATAAATGTTTTTGTAACTACTGTAGGGATAGATCCAAGAGGTGTTTGAAATCACAGCAATTAATTTTTAGCAATCAGGTACTCAATTTATCTCTGTGACAGGTTTAATAATTTACTGTAAATAGCCTATTGTCAATTAATAAATCCCCATCAAAACAAAAAACAGTTAAATAAGCAAAACATAACACTGAGAACAAAGGTGTTCATTTATTAATATGCTGGTGGTTTGTGCTCATTTTTTCAGGAGATCACTTTTCATTTAGTCATTTAACTAATGTTTGCACGTTCAATAAGCTAGGTGCCACACAAACCTAGAATAATAAAGAATAATTTATTATTTATATTCAATCAATGAGTGCATACTCACAAATACAACTGCAAGGTCAATGCACACACATCCGAAAAACTATGCCTATTGGTCCCCTGAGTGCCCAGGCCGCTGCTGTCTCCATCACAGGTGAATGTTGCATTTTTCTCCCGAAAGTCCCTCTGTCATTGAGGATCGGTATATAAATTGCTTCCTAACTTCTGCGGCATCTCAGGTTTATTTTTTTTCCTTCCATTTATTTTGGTTTCTTCTGGCCGTGTAAGTGCCCTCTCATTTACCCTCCACAGATGCCTCCCTGCTTTGGAGCTACTCTGACATAGCTGACCTGGTGGTGGCTTGTTTGTTAATCCTATTTTACAAACCAGTATCATGAAAAAGGGAGTTATTATCATCACCTTTTCATGAATGTTTAACTGGCCAAGTCTTAATATTGAGGAAAGGCCATCATTAGTCTCTACACTTCTCCGAAATGTACACTAATTCAATTTCCTACCTTTGTGATGATCAGCATGGAGCTGGACCATTTGACATCAGGCTGCTTTATACTCGATTTGTAGATGTCTAGTTTAAATGAGTACAAGTGTTCTCTGCTGGGCATTTTGCATTAGCGCTTCAGTCTTCTCAGGTTTGCCTTTGTGTTTCTGTACAAACTCCACAAAACAGTCTGCAATCTCTAATCCTCTTTAGTTTCCTAAAATTATTGTTAGAATACCCTATGTCTTCATATCAGTCCAGGTCCCAGCAGGAAATAAATGGCATACTCAGACTGGATAATTGAGCAGAGTTTAATGAAGGGATTGATGACAGAAAGAGTAACCAGGGTTTGGAGAAACAGTAAGGAATAATATATGATCCCAGGACTAGCAATAGCTGAAAGCTGTTACTCCGCCAGAGAGAGGAGGGACTGCCCTTTCGTTGCGTAGGAGCACAGTGAACCAAAATGGAAATCCAGACTAAACACCCCAGCCTTCTGCCTTCGCACCCCGCTGGTACCTCTCATTGGTAGAACACAGGGATGCTCGTGTACACAGTTCATCCGGGTCAGTCTCTACATAAATGAGAATATATGTAAGCAAGCAAACAGAAAACATTGAGCACAAGTCTGAATGATGCTGAGATCTGGATGGCTGCCTATCATCTGTGTTTTTCTCTTTCTGAAAAACTCGAGCTCTGAGTTCAATTGGCAGTCATTATACATCATCTAACTGCTCCTGCAGGAGTCCGTCCTCTATCAAACCTCTTCTCCTCAAAGAAGGACGCATCTCACCTTGTTAATTCCATCAGTCTCACTAACACGTTTTTATGTACAATGGACTTCCCTAGAAATTGTACAGAATATTTATCAACTGAGGAGAAATCAACTAAAATATTACCGCTCTTAAACTTTACTTCATTGTCCTGTGACAGGAAGCTTCTAAGGTATTTTGTCTTCCCAAAGTGCCTACATGGTGACATCTCCTTGCTTCCTTGAATATGATATCCCTAACCTCTTGATTCTTGGACTGAAAAAAAAAATTCCTCATACTCATTTACCATGGTGGGTATCTAGTACTCTGTCTAGTAGGCAGAGCATCCTCATTTTCTCTTGGAGAAATGTGCCTTCCCACCACTGTAACATGGAGTCAGAGTGGCAACCACCATCTTTTTATCATCTTTTTATGCACCACTCCCCACCCCAACCTCTTGGTTCATAGGAATTGGTCTAGGGGTAAGGAAGTGACCCAAGTTGGCCCAGGCATGTTGCTCCACTCCTCCAACTAGTCCCCTGCCCCAAGACAGCTCATCACAGTTCATCCCCAGAATTTTTTAACTTGGAAACAAAAGAGACTAACATAGTCTAACATAGTCACTTTCTGGTCATCAATGTGTTGAACTGAGCCTGAGAACTCCAATGGCCATGATTTCTGCAATCAAGGAGGAGTCCAATGAGAGGGAATGAGGACTTTGTCCCTTGATCTCACAGGCCTCCTCCCACAGGAAGGAAGCTTTTGTCCATTGTTTCTCTTTGTCTGGAAGGATCTTCTCTTCTCTCACCCTATTTAGCATCTCCTCTTCTTCTTCCATATCACAGTTCAAGAATTATTTCTTCAGAAAGTCCTCCCTTACCTCCTCATTTATAAAATGTCAAATGAAATTTTAACAGAGGAAGACATATAACATGCAAATAAGCAATTTAAATATAGGATATCAGATAGCAATAAGTGATACAGAGACAAAGTAAAGGAGAAAGTGGAAAAGAGAGAACGAAGTCTTAATATGGAGAACGGGTTTCTATTTTAATTAGAGTGATCAAGGGAATTCCATGATGATAATGTGTGTTCTGAGCAGAAGTCTGAGAGAAATGAAAGAGCAAGATCAGCAGGTGCATAAGGGAAGGCCATTCCATGCAGAGAGGACAGCAAATGCAAAGGTCCTGAGGCAGGAGTAGGCTTGGTATTGTCAAAGGACAGCAAAAAAGCCAGCGTGATGACAGTAAAATGAATGTGTGTAGAAAGCAGGAGAAAGATCATAGAGGAAACAGAGCCCGTTCACATAGGGCCCTGTAGTGTGATTGGAAGGACTGGCTTTTACTCTCAGTGAGATGGAAATCCACTAGAGAATTTGACCAGAGCAGTAACATGATCTAGTTTAAGTTTTAAAGCATCACTTTGGCTGCTGTTTGGGAGAACAGATTGTTGGGACTCAATGGTGACAACAAGGACACTGATTAGAAAGCAACTGTGGCTATCTAAGTGAAGGGTAATAGTGACTTAGACCAAAATGGAAGCAGTGAATGTAGGAAGATGTTGCCAGAAGCTGACTATATCTTGAAGGTGGAAACACAAAAATCTGCTGATGGAGTTGATTGTGAGTATAAGAGAAAGAAATGAGGCAAGGATGATGCTCAAGTTTTTGGCCTCAACAATTAAAAGATAGAGTTATTTTCTGCATGCAACAGGGAGGAATTAGGACTGGAGTAAGTTTTTAGAGGAAAGATCAAAAGTTTGGTCAGAAAAGTTTTGGATGTTAGACATCCAAATAGAGATAACAACTGAGCAGTTGCATCTCTGCACTTGGAGTTCAGGGCAAAGGTCTACAGGGGAGATATAAATTTGAAAGCCCTGCACACACATATGGATGAGACCTCCAAGAGAGTGTGGATACAGAAGAGATCCAGGGAATAAAACCTGAGTTCTCCAACATTTAATTCAAAGACAGGGATAAAGAATTGGCAATGTACACCAAGAAGGTGGAGCCAATGAACCAGCCGAAAACCAGAAGGGTAGAGGGTGCTGGAAGACAAGTAAAGAAAGTATTTCACAGAGGAGGGAGTGACCAATTGTCAAATGCTATGGAGAAGTGGAAAAAGTTAAGAATTGAGAATGAATCATTAAATTTAACAGCAGGTACGTAACTCACCAGTAACCTTGACAAGAGATGTTTTAGAGGAATTTTGTGTGTGAACACCTGACTGGAGTGGTTTCAAGATGAACGGGACGCAGAATTTAAGATGGGAAGTATAAACAACTCTTTGGGGGAGTTTTGCTATATGTGCAAATTGAGAAATGAGGACAGCAGGGAGGGGATAGGGGATCACATGCTCTGCCCTTCCACTGTTACTCTGCTGGGTGTCTCCTCGTGCCTCAGATCTCCATCATCTCGTCCCTCATCCTGATTCTGACTGTGACCCTGCTTTCTTACCTCACTGACAGAAAGTAGAAACAATCAGAAAAGAACATCTCCAAGTTGCTACCACGACTTCTAGCCTGCTGTCTGCACCCTTGAATATTCAACATGAAACGGGTGGTTTGGTTGTATGCTTTTCTGCAATGGCTTTCAACTATGTGGGTGCAGGAATGGGCCAGGGGAAGTGCTGTATTAACCGGAGATGGGGGTTTGCTAGGTGAGAATGATGAAGAATTCTGGGGACAAGGACAAAAAATTGTAAAACTAAACTTGATATATTACATTTTCTCTGACTCCAGATAGCCTGGCAGAGATGTCAAGATGGTGACAACTCATATTAGCTTTAAGATATACTCAAAACACGCAAGCTTCCCTTAACATTCTACATTTTCCTTGTACATGTATTCCAACTTTTTTTCATCCTATTGGGGTAACATGTTATCTACTCAATATATAAAATAACTTTGTTGTATTTAATTATGTCATTTAGTATGGCCTAAATTATAACAGGGAACAGACTGGACATGTTCTGTCTGTACCATATATGATTCCTGTCATCACTTTCAATTGCCATTTTCCAGAATTAAGAGCCTCCCTTTTTTGCTTTGTCATATTTGGCAGTGCTTGTATCCCAAATCCACAAAATATGACTGTAGCTCATGTTCATGTCCTTATTTTTTTAAGTAACTTCCATACAAAACATCCTAGTAGGTACTCAGGGAAGCACATAAGAAGAAAGTTCTCTACCTTCAAGAAACTCTTAAGTATGCAATCTATAAACTAATATGGGCTGTGGAGACGAGGAGCCAGAGGAGGTAAGAAAGAGCAGGAGGAGAAGAATGCCGAAGAAGGGACAAGATTATCTGACCTCATTGCTCAAAGACCTAAATTGTAATTGAAAACACACACACACACACGCACACACAAACGCACACAAAGGACCCAATATCAAACAGCTTTCAAAGCAAAAGTCCTAGATATTGGAACTATTGAAACTCATTTTGTTTCTTACGTAACAAAAGATATTCTATAGCAATAAGAAATGAAATGCTATGTTAGACATTCAGTATGTAAGTAGTATGCAAAAATGGATGTCCTGTTTGGGAAATGCTGTTCAGGCTAACAGCTCCAAGTGGCCACAACCAAGGTTCTTAACACCTATGGAAGCAACAACGCCACAGCTGAGAGCTGAAGCCAAGAGCAGGAGTCTGAACAGACTCCCACTGGGCAGAACAGCTTTCTATAATCTTTCTAAATAATCTTTAGACTACCTTCTATGAAACCCTTAGGACTGAGACACTAATAAAGCCCATGACTACGAAAGTTATCTATAAAACTTTTCTGAGAAGGTTACATAAATATATTGTCTCAAGCACAATGTAACTAAAAGTTATAACCTAATCCTTTGGGGATGTCCTAGATTTTTTACAGATTTTATAACTATATTTATATAGGGTAGGGCTTTGCAAAGAAAAAGTAATCTGACTATTTTTACACAGATTTAATTCTGCTGTGATAATTCTGTATCATCATAATAGCAACCACTATCATTTATGTTCTGGACACTGGACTAAGACTTCACACTTATTATCTCACTTAATTGTCACCAAAAGACCGTAAGACAGTATTAGTATTCCTATTTTGGAGAAAAAGAATTTGGGTTTATATAAGCTAAAGAACTTCTCTGGTGTCTCACAATCACTAATGCAAAGCCAGGAGTCACGCCAAGTCCCCTGACTGTACAGCCAGTGTGGGCTGTGCGACCTCTCTCTCCGTATCTAGTTGTATGCATGTCATTGCGTTCCACTCTCTGAGTCATCACTTTTCCAGTGGATTAGTGTGAACATCACAACAACCTCTACTCTGGGCCGACCAATCTGACACCCAGCCGTTGGTCCTACAAACTCACTGGAGATCTCTGTCACATCCCATTATAAAGTCCTTAGTTTGTCAAAAGGGATGAAAATTAGTATCAGTGTCTCTCTTCACAATTATTTGATGAGGAGACCCAGCATATTAAAAACAAAAGGGGAAGTGGGCTTTAAGAACAGATATTCCCTTCCTACTCCTTGTGCAGGCCAGGGTAAACCTTGACTGCATTCTGACTAAGTGACTACAGTTTTCATCTATTCAGACTCACACTCAAGTGATTATTTCTGGTATGGTAACCCTGCCAGTGATGTACGCTGCCAGGGTTTGACTGAATTTCAGGTTCGCCTTTGGGTCTCTGGTGAACCCATTAAAGCCGTATTTATGTATTTGTTAACCCAGGATTTTAATGAAGAAAAGTGAGCATATTAATAAAATGTTCTGTTTAGCACACACAAGTCAGCTTTATGCCATTATGGAGGGTTGCTTTCTCAAAACTGGGGAAAAAGAAAAAGAAAGCAGGCATTGCCCAAAGCAGTTTATATGCAGGCATAAAAAAAACTAAAGCTCAAGGTTATTGAAAATGAACAACAGAAAGTCATATTGTAAAAGCAGGATTGGGGAAAACATCTCCTAAACAAGACTTCTAAGAACACAGAATTTTAAAATATAGATAAGTGCTGGAATGCAACTTTCCAATTCCAAATAAACCTTTGAATCTTTTCTTTCTTAACCAGGGTAAGGACCTAACATAGGTAACAAGAAAACATTCTAGTTAGGCCTCCATTTTCTCCTCTTTTTTTCTTGCAGTAAATAAATTTTTACTCTCCAGGTACTCTTCCAATAGCTGGTTAAATTTCCTGAAGGAAGCTAATAAAGAGTAAGTTCTTAACATACAAAATATGTATACGCTTATTCACAGATACATATTTTTTAAAGTATTTCAGCAAAATACAGGGTCTGGCACAAATAACGCCCGCTTTTTATTACAAAATCATAAGCATGTAATTCTGTAACATAACAATATCACATTCAAGCACACTATATGGCATTTTAGGTGAAATGTTCAAATTAAAACTATAAATTATTACACCCATATCATTACCCTACCAAGCACGCTCACGCAGGCGTTACTTCTGCCAGACCCTGCATATCCAGGTTGCACATTGTGGGCCGGTATCCCTTGGGAGTTGCCTCCACAAGGAGAGGTACCAAATTGGACACTAGAAAGAAACTGAGTCCTTGAGACCTTGAGGGCCAGGCATTTACCAATCTAATCTTTTCTCTCCTGCACTAACATCTTAAATAAAATAGATAGAAGTAGTTCAAGTGCATATTATATGTTTTTTTATTTATCTGAGATCCAGGTTTCTTATCTGTTATTATTAAAATTTGTTTAGAAATTGGAGAAGAAATAAGAAAGATGAGTGACTAGTGTTCTTAGAAAATTACTACTCCATTAAAAAAAAAATGGAGATTAAAAATCCCACAGCTGTAGAGCCAAGTTTTTTGTTAGGCATGTACAGCTTTCTAAATCCCATAAAAACCTCAACATCTGACCCATTTCATTTTTACAAGGGAAGGGGCTATTACACTGGAAAATATGCGTAAAAATCTGCAGCATTCAGAGGCATTAAACAGTTTTATTTCACATTTGTTTCCTATGTATTCTGCTTGATAGACACACACTGCAGCACCTGCTGCTATAACTCTGCTCTCCACCAGCTCCCAACCTTCTCTTTTTAGAAGAGATTAGTGTGGGGTTCCTTGGAACAGCTGAAGTAATGCTGCCATCTCCTGCTCACTGCATAGACGGGAATGAAATTACCATCAAAAGGAGTGCAAAGAAGTAGAACTGGATGAACCTCTGATGGCTGGTTTTTACAAATTGTTTTAGCCAGTAGATTAAAACCAATTTTATTCAAAATGGCAATGCCATAATAATTTTGTTTTAAATTTGAAATGTTTTAGATAGCAGTTATTTTAGAGAAGCTTTAGAATCTTTATCTATATAGGAAATTGGTAATTCTAATATTTCAGAATATAGTTTTCATATAAGTTAAATGTCAACATCTATTTTGTACAATGTAAATATAAAACATTAAACACAACAAAAATTTAAAAATTAAATTTTATTATTAGCTAACCTGATCTCAGGAAATTGATTTTTCTCCAACAATTCCAAATTTAGAAACACAGAGGAGAGCATACATGAAAGACAAAAGCTAACAAAAACAGAAATTAGTCTTCCTCTAGAATTTTGCCAAAGCACAGAAACCAAAAAAATAAACTTTTCAAAAGTATCTTTCCATCTCTAAATTTCAGAATCTACAAATCTGCAAGTTCCATATTTTCAAAAACAGCTTTCCCTTTGCTCTTGTTATTGCTATAAATCAGTAACATTAATGTGTTACTGCAATTATCTTTCCAGATTTTTGTGGATAGGAATTGCTTTCTAGTCTAGGATAGGAATCCAAGTATTGGGCTCACTAGCCTTAAAGAGATCGTAAGAGGCAGGCTTTTCTCTGCAAACATTAGCAACATTCTGCTAACTGTACACCAGAAGAATGGATAACTAATTTAGGATTATTTTTACAAAGAAAAGCCCAATAATCCTACCAGTTAATTAGAGATGGCAACACTCCTCCTTTTAAGTTATTTATTTATGACTGCTTCTGAAAATTAAGACTAATTTGTTTGTTTAATGGTAAAGCAAAGTAGCTAGTTGCAATCTTTTGTAAAATACACTCTCATTATATACTCAGAGACATGTTTCCTTCAAATCATTCCTTTCTGGACAAATAGCTCTCATGGTCTTCCCTTCTTTTTAAAGAGACATCCTTGGACCTGTTAGCTCACCATGTGCTGAGGGACCAGCAAGGGTCTTTGCTGTAGGTCCCTAGTTCTGGGAACTTTATCGCTCTGCATCCCTGTGGTTGGCCTGGATCATATGAAATAAGTACAGATCAGGAAACTATTGCACACTCAAAGTTCACAGCATTGCAAATGATGGCCTGTGGAAAATTATGCTTGTACATTTTAATTTTGTATAAACATTCTTCCACATCTGTACATGCCACTGTGGAAGCCAATTAAACTGTTAACAACTGTTAGCTTATTTTCCAGGCACTAAAACGTGTTTAGAGACTCATGGTATATTTATGGTCCTCATCATTGGTAGATCACCTTCACCAACATACCCACAACAATTTACAAAATACACTCTTTCCACATATATTTGGGGGAGGGGGGTTATATTTTATTTATTTACTTTTAGAGAGAGGAAGAGAGAAGGAGACAGAGAGGGAGAGAAACATCAATATGTGGTTGCCTCTCACACATCCCCAAATGGGGACCTGGCCTACAACCCAGGCTTGTTCCCCGACTGGGAATCGAACTGGCAACCCTTTGGTTTCCAGGCCAGTGCTCAGTCCACTGAGTCACACCAGCCAGGGCTCCTTCCACATGTATTAAATACAGAACACTTTAATCTTCATGAAAATTCTATAATTGCTCAGTTTACCCACACACGCAAAGGCTTCTTGGAGCATATCCTGGGATGTGGGGCTCAGTCTTCTGTGGGAATCAAATGAATCATTTCTCAGGTCCTTCCATCTGAAAAATTCAGATTCTGACTGCCAGTGAAGTCTGCCATGGGAAAATCTTGCTGTAACTCCCAGCTAAGTTCTCTCTAGGCAAACAAGAGCATCTTCCCTGGAAATATAGGAAGAAAGCAGGAAGACCACATTTTGGTCAGCCCACTTCTAGAAGGAAGTACAACCAGTAGTCATTACCGAAGGTTCTGACTCTGGAAATATTTTACCACAATTGCCATTAATAATTATCTAGGTGACAGCATTAAAGAATATACTCACATCATTATGTAGAATACTTGTCATAGTTTGTTTTAATTTCCCTAATTTTTGTATCATTTAGCAATAAGCTAATTTGGGGAGGTGCCCGTGAGATACATTATAGAAATACACTTTTTTTTTTTTTTACTTTGAGAGTCTCAAAGAGAGCTAAGAATTACACAAGAGCCCCTTCCTTCGAGACCCTGTTCAAAGGACTGAAATCAAACATCAAGTAATATGGAATCGCTTAGGACAGCAAAACGTTGGGATGAAAGACACATCTACTACTTCTTTGTACACTGGCTTAACTGTCATCATCCAGGTATAAAGCAGAAATCATGGAACCATGAAATTAGGGTTTCAAAAAGAAGATTTCACATGCTCTTCCGCTCAGTTCTACATGGGGAGTTTGTTTTAGTTTGTATGTTATTTATATTTGGGGAGGATTTTTGCTTGGTTATTTTCCGGTTTAGATAAAACAATATGTGTTATTAAATCTTTTTCCCTCAAATAAGACTTTGGCATCTGTCGTCCAAACTGGCTATTAATTTCCAAATTTGAATGCCTTACTAGGAAGACAGAGTTAAACAGTACAGGTAAAATAAGATTTATTTTGCTGCTTAGGAAAATTTTCATCACACAACTATGGGGACTGGCAATGGTTATTAACACTCCATTCAGTAAATACCAACCACTGCAGCTGAGACTGTCTGTGAGCACCAGGGAAAACAGCTCCCGGAGTTCCATCCAACGCAGTACACGTAGAACCAGTCAGTCGATATTCAGCTCATGTATACTTATCTTCAACTAAGGATTTATAATATTAAGTGATTGCTGACTTCCAAAATTGAAGGTGAGTGCTGGCATTTTCTCTCCTTTTTTGACTTAAGAAAATAATCAAAATGGAATAACAAATTAAAAAATCCTTTGTACTAACTTACAATAACCTGAACACACTTATCTCTCCCTCTTCTTCCCTCTTCCTCTCCTTCTCTCCCTGTCTCCCTCCCTCTCCTTTTTTCTGTTTCCTTGCTCTCATCTCTCTCCTCTTCCCCTCAGAAATACAGCTTACTTTTAAATTATTACCTCCATTTGCCACAAATGGCACTTTCAAATTGTCATTATGCTGGAGGGGACCGGGCCCACTGGCCAGGCAGGTTTCGGCTTCATCAAAGGTCCTGCTGCTGCTCACTGCTACGACTGCCACATATAAGCTTCTTTGAAGACCAGCTCATTCCCTTGTTTTTCCTTTTTTACTACCACCCAACAGGATAGTTCTAAAGTGTAACAGAATGTTCGCTAAACTTACATCTGCCCTGCACTCTAGTAGCGAGCACTCCAGATGGCAGCCATGCAGCCCAGAATGCTCTGAGGGAGGCTCACTTCACGGGGCAGCTCTGGGCAACAGTGAAGGTAATAACGACAAGGATGCTTTCTATGCCTTTGTCATGATTGTTTCTGAAAAATCTTCGATTAATATGGTTTTGCTTCTCCACAGGGCTCTGCATTCCACGTCTGCACTTTAGCCTCATCATCGTTTTCATGTTTGTTGTAGAGTAAAAGTTCTAGACTTTTTATGTGACCAAAATGTGGAACATAAAATTTTGAACTGGATCATTTTATTTTGACATGCAGGTTGTGGGTGAGGATAGAAAAGGGTTTAATTTCTGTTTAAAAATCATGTACGTACTCCCTCCTGAAATAATGGCATAACTATATCACTTTATGGTCCACGTGTGGGTAAATACCTCCCAGTAAGATACAACATGCATCCATTTAGCAAAACATCTGCTGACCCCTGGAACTCAGCAAGTATATCCAGCATCAAATCTGAAGGACAGGGTTTTAAATTTGTAGCATTTTTATGTTAATATTTTATTTTCCCCTTATGGATCTCATATTTATTTTTTTTATGTGCATTTTGCTCCTTTTAACCTGGTGGCAGCACTGTGAAATATCACAGGCCTTCTACTCAGTATTTTTCTCTAACAAGCCAACCAGGTACAAACGGGACTTTTATATTCATTTGTAAATTTTAGTTGAGGGCAGTTGAAAGAAGGAAAAATAAAAAGACAAATACTACATTTGTGTAAGGTTTAATTCACATCACCCCTCCAATACTGTGCTGTTAGCATGTGTCTCGATAAATAGGCTTCAAAAAGAAATTATTGCAGTGTAAAAATAGTTTCCCTGAATTCACGTGCTTTTTACTATTCCCAGGTCTCAAAATGGCTTTTAAAATTATTTTTTCAGACTGTCAGAGCTATGGACCCCATATTGTGATATGTTTCTCTGCCCTGCTCCCTGGAGCGGCGTTGGAGTGAGGGGATGTTAAGACAGCTTGGCACCACACTAGCCTAAAACAGGCCCAACCTGAGAATTTCACTTTTGTTGCCAGAAAAAAAGGAACATGAGAGATTAAAGTGTCAAAAGAGGCTGGGGAGTTTAAGCCTGAGAAGAAAGCCCACAAATTAAGTAACTAATAGCTAATAAATAAATAGTAAGTAAGTAAATAAATAGGCAGATTGAATCTACTCATCCAACAAAATATTTGGGTGCCTACCACACCAAGCTAGGCACCACAGACATGATATGGAACAAAGTAAATGTTTCCATGGAGCTACTCTGCAGAGATTATAATCTCCAAAGCACATCTGTTTCCTCGATACTCTCCAAATCATGCCCATTTTTTTCAGAATAGGCTTGCTCTGATACCTTTTGGTCTTCAGGCAGCTCCAGACAAATCTTCAAAAGCAGGAGAGAAGGGAGCCCAACAAGAACATACAATCCACTGTTACAGATCAAAATCCTCTCTTCTAGGAACGTGTCAGAGTTTCAGTTTCCTAGTTACATGTACAGTAAAGCATTACCTCGGTTGACAACCTCCCAAAGCACATGATGAAGGGCCCTCACCAGCTCGGGATGGTGGATTCTGTAATAACAAGGCATAGGGCAAATGCAACCTGAAATAGTAAACAAAAGCCAAAAAATTTTTAAAGAGATGAATCTTCTCATAAGGGCAGCCTGCTGGGGCCTGCTTCTTAGCCTCTGTTTTCCACTAATCCGTCCCTCACCAGGCACCAGCTTCTTATTGCCCTCTGCTGGCTAGGTCTGAATTCTGTGTTTTTAAGCTGCTCTGATTTTTACAATTTAATTTTACAACACAAGTACATTCACTTTCCACAAAACATTTTTTTAAAAAAGTTTTATATTAATGGTAATTAAAATTAACTCCAATAAGATCTTATAGCATAATTTAATTTTAAATGTTTTGTTATGACAAAAGCATTACATGTTGATTAAAGGAGAAAAACAAGCAAAAGAAAAACCAAAATACCCACTTTCCAAAAACAACCATTAAAACCTGATGTGTATCCTTCCATTCTCTCTCTGCCAGCATGCACCCTTATATTCATTTTCTGAATAAAATATGGTCCTATTGTGCATGTTATAAATATTGCTTTATAAAGATTATATTAACAAATACCCTTCTATACTGTCCATTTTTATGGCACCATTATATCCCATTGTGTAAGTGTGCCTCATTCTACATAATCATTCTCCTTCAACAACAAAAGTTTTACTAACAGCTCTGTGATAAATGTACTTACAGCTATAACTACTCTTTCGTCTGTAATTGGTAATAAATAGGTTCTCTTAGCCAAAGGCATTCTCAATTGATGTTTTACAGTTTTTCTCTCCTTTTATCAAAAAAAAAATGCAAGGGTAGCAGAACCTCCTGTGTTGGCGGGACCACAAGATGATCACCAGGGCCTCAGCCCAGTTTAGTCCATGCAGAACAGAGAAACTTGTAAGAAACTGAGTTTCTACCTATAAAAGCACTTCTCTGGCACATTCCCTTTCCAAAGTCAATTTACTGTGGAAACCTAAACAGAAATGCAAACAAGCTGATGAAGATGGTCAGCAAATGTGGAGCAAAAGTAGAGAAATACTCTTAAGGACGTTTCATGCTAGTGAGGTTAGAGTTTAGAAAATTGCGCCTTTCGTGTATGTAGGTGAAGCAACCTTAGGATCATTCTTCTCCCTGGTTTCCAAGCCTTTCCAAGCAAAAGCCAGATTGCAATGCAACTTTAACCAGACAGACTGTGATGAAGATCTAAGGATTTAGATAAAAAGCTGATCAAAACATCTCACTTGCACAAAGAAGTTTCCATCTAGGTGTGTGCATGCCATTTGACGTGTAACTCGTTTTTTAGAAAGTACTCATGATTTACGTTTACGTCTTTCAAGGTGTCAGGACAGGCACCATTTTCCCCACAGGCTCAGGTGATGGTTAGCATTTTTAGAAGTATTTTTTCAATTACAGTTTACATTCAGTATTATTTTGTGTAATTTCAGGTGGACAGCGTAGTGGTTAGTCACATATATTCACCTGGCACCATACAGTTATTACCATATTATTGACTATGTTCCCTACGCTGTACTTGATTATCTCGGCTGCTTTGTGACTATCGGTTTGTACTTCTTAATCCCTTCACCTTTTTCACGTAGCCCCCCAAAACAAGAGGATATTGTGTTTTAAGATTTACTTATTTTTAGAGAGGGGACGGGAGAAAGAGGGAGAGAAACATAGACTGGTTGCTTCTTGTATGCATCCCAACTAGGGACCAAACCCACAACCCAGGCATGTGCCCTGCCTGGGAATTGAACTGGCGACCTTTTGCTTTGCGGGACAATGTCTAACCAACTGAGCCATACCAGTCAGGGCTAAAGTATTTTTTAATTATGTACGTTGTTTTTTTTAGACAATGGCACTTACTGCACATTTAATAGGCCACAACACAGTGGAAACACAACTTTTATATGCACTGGGAAACCAAAATATTGACGTGATTTGCTTTATTGCAGTGGTCTGGAACCAAAGCCAGCGCCTGAGATATGCCTGGATTTACATATCCCAAGTCCTATATAGCCGATCACCCTCTGGTAAGACTAATCTTCAACTTTGTCCTCGATGACCTGCCACCAGCACTTGGCCACCACCACGCAGACTTGACCCAACAGATTATCCATGGAAGAACAGCAGAGCCTACTAGCCTCTCGGGCACCTCCTTACCCAGCCATGATGCTTCCATTGCTCTTGCAGGAACTTCCTACTGGAAAGTTCTGGTCTTCCGGCTTTTGATTGAGCTGAGGATCTTGGCTGGGAAGACAATGCCCTACCCCTCTCAGCCATCAGCCTGTCCCATCCTCAGCATATGAGTAGGGAAAGCTATGATCTTAATTTCCCTCCTTGGGTAAGTATCCTCCCCTTCCAAGTCTCAAGGGGCATTACAAGTTTGCTTCTGCTCAATATATTCTTTGAGTCCAACTCTATGCACATTCATTTAAAAAGGGGGGAGGGAGGAGAATCCATTTTAAAGCTAGATTTTTAAAGCTTCATTTAAAAAGCCAGATTAGTCTTCAGTAAGACGAAGAGATGTTTCTACACTCCTAGTTTATAACCTCTGAACACAATCATTCAACTGCCTCAAACAATCCAGTTCAAGATGAACTTTAAAACAATTTTAGAGCGGAGAAACATTGATTTTTGTTCCATCCATTCATGCACTCGTTGGTTGATTCTCATGCATGCCTTGACCAGAGATCAAACCCGCAACCTGGCACATTGGGACAAAGCTCCAACAAAGTGAGCAACGTGGACAACTCTGAAGGCACCACCAGTACTGCCTTTCTGTAATTTTTCTATGGATACCCTTGCTCATTTTAAAAAAAGCACTTAAAGTGGCTTACCAAAAGCACGTATACGGTTAAAATCTTTAAAGAAAATCAGGAACAGGCAAAAATAAAACAAAGGGGGATATTTGGCTTGGAGCACAAGTCTCATTTTCCATGGGAGTAAGGAAACCATTATCAAGTGTTTGGCTGTTTTCTCTCATTTGGAGAACATGCAGGATACCCTCAACAAGGTTAAAAGTGCACACAGCAACTGATCCCATTAAACCCTTTTGCCCAGTAAAAAATGTTCATGTGTAGCCAGCCATGTTGCTCAGTCTACTGCTAATCAAAACCAACCAAAGGCCTCATACATCACAGGAATCTAGGGTGGATGTCTTAGTAGGACAATGTCCCAAGGCTGTAGAAACAGATGAACTCTCCCCAAGTAAAGGGATAGAGGGGACTGACTGGAAATGCTGATTAAGGGTAAAAGGCTATTGCATTTGACCCTATTTTAGCAGGACAAAAGCTGGAAGAGATTGAGGATGGGACTACTTTGCAATGAACAAAGCACTTAGGGAGGCTGCAGGGCCAAGTACAATTTGAAAGAGGACTTACTCAGTTCCTTAGCCCGTATCTCAAAAAAGGAGGCAATGAGTTAAAATGGAAATGCAAAGAGGACCAATAAAAATAGCTTTTCTCCTATGAGCCTGAATTATAGAACTCCCCATAAAAGGTGAACTATTTTAGTGTATATGGTTCTTTTGCTACTGCAACAGCTCACACAATGGCAGACTCAAGTGAATAGATGTCATTGTCCTTAGTAAAGCCAAATAGTTCAGGTTGACATTTAATGGCAGCAGATAATCCCAAATTACAAACAAGGGACCTAGCCATGCTTTACAAACCACATTAGCTCAAGAGCTCATATTTGTGGTCACTCATTACAACAGCAGGTTATCATGCCTAGGACAACCAGCTTGTGTTGGTATTAGAGGTCACTGTTTAATGGCAGATTTTGGAAAATGGCCTAAACCTGTACATTCCCCAAGGTGGAAAAAAACACAGAAGTTTTGAACATTCAAAACCAAACCTGACTCAAGTTCAGCTTCAGGTATGTGCCCTGCCTAGCAAGTTGGGCCAACTAGGGTAGAGGAATTCCAATTCTCAGACTTTATTAGCCTTACTGGTTTGATGCTTTTATACTCAGACCAACATACCCAACCTGATCTTGAAATACAGAGGTCACCACCACTTCTCCCCGCCAAGATTCTGAGGGACTAGAGTACATTGAATTGAAGTATATTTAGATTTTGTGTCTAACATTCATGCCAATAGAAACAATGGACAGCCTGACCTTTCCTAACATGCTCATCCATAAGCACCGCTAGACACCCTACTTCCTGGTGTCCCACAGCCTGAATTCAATCCTGCTTGAGACCATTTCTCCAGATTTTATGTCGGCCAAATCAGTCATGATAAATGTCCACCCTAGGAGACCCTTCCTCTCACCAACCCTACCGTCTTTGCTTGAACTGTTCCTTTCAACTGCCAACGCAGAGGCTGGCTATGGGTCAGATTAGGCTTCACTGGAGACACAAGAGGGAACAAAAAGCATGCCTCCAGTTGTCTGGCAATGATTTCAATTCAATTACCTTTTGCCCCTTCCTAAGGTGGACCTTATTCTATTCACCACCCCCCCCCCAACAGCCACACACACAAACACCAGAGATGAGAAACAAAAGCCAAGTTTATTTGTTCATTTTTTGCACTTGAAGTACTCCTCGATGACATCTTTTGCCTGAGACTCTTTGCCATAGTCCTAAAAAAGAAAAAAAAAAGTCATGGGATTTTTTTCCCCTAATATTTAGAAATTCCACCAAGTGATCAGCACTAGTTATAGTGAAGCTTTAAAATTAGCTTGTCTTATGAAACTGGTTTCTTATTAAAATTTCATGTAGCCATTTTCAGGGACCTTAATGACTTCAATGTCTTTAAGGCTCGTAACATGGCTTTACTATTGCCAGCTCTCTCTAACTTTCTGCCGAAACACATTCAGGTAAGCAGACTTATTGACTGGCTTGAATTACGGCTTATTTTCCTTTTGTAAAAGGCAAAAAACTTTTAAAATATGTCAAAAAATCACATTTTTCCTTTAAGGAAGCCCTTGACTTTAACATTTTAGATTCAATACTGTTACCCAGCACAGCCCTCATCCCAGAGATAAACACTGACTCACCTTAACCACCACACAGCTGCAGCCAACCACTTTACGGGGTTTTCCCTCTCTGTCGATCTTACAGAGGCCTACCCATTCCCCTAGTTTCTTATTGTCGTCAACCTATTGGGGGGAATTTGAAGTAGAGCTGTATTAGTAGACATTAATGCTGTTGTACTGACAATAATACATCAAACCCTAAAGGTACTGTAGTCAGAAAGGGTGACATGGCAGTTTCCTCACAGAGTTCAGTAGAGGGAGCCAGTTGTCATCATGCACAGCACCAAGGTACTAACCTAATAGGTATTTCGTTTTGTTCCACGTCAATGCCAAAATCAGCATTTAATACTGCAGGAATCAAACAGTTGCTTCTCTAACCCCCTACCAGCAGAGCCAACATCAAGTTTATGTGATGTTGTTCATACCCCCCAAAAGAAAACTGGACACTTTTGCTCTGGCGTGACAGAAACCACTACACACCATTACTCCTGACACACTGGCCCAACTTTCACTGAGCTGAAGTCCTCTCTTAATGGCTCAGATAAATCACATCAGATGCAGAGCGTACCTTAATGAGGTTGATTTGGTGTTCAGCACAAAGGGCCTCCACCAACTTGACATACATGGGCTCATCACAGTTGGATGCGAGCACACAAAGGTGGGCTTGGCGCCTGAAATATAAAACCCAACAGTAAAAGCTAAAATTCAGGTCTTTTTCCACGACACCTGCACTTTACAAGGGGGTTGGCTTTGCACTGGCAATGCTGGCAAAACACAAGCAGCACACCCACTGGAGAAAACTGCTTCAGTCTGATGAACCTGTTACAGGTCACACATATTCATCTACAGAAACACCAAGTGTTAACTCAAAAAACCACCAAGTTTATGCAAAGGGATTCATTCACCACTCTGTTGCCTACAGACATATAAAAGGATGCTCAATATCCCCAATCAAGAGAGATGCAAATTAAAACCACAAAGTGGTATCAACCCACACCTGTCAGAATGGCTATCATTAAAAAATCATCAAGTGCTGGTGAGAATGTAGAGAAAAGGGAACGTTAGTGCACTGTTGGTGAAAATGCAGACTGGTACAGCCGCTGTGGAAAGCATATGGATACCTCAAAAATTAAAAAATGGACATGCCTCCTGACCGTACAATACCACTTCTGGGAATTTGTCCGAAGAAACTCCAATACATTAATTCAGAAGTATGTATGCACCCTTATGTTCACGGCAGCATTATTTACAATAACCAAGATCTGGAAGCAGCCCAAGTGCCCCATCAGTAGATTTGTGGATTGAAAAGAAAAAGCTGCAGCTCGTTCAGACAATGGCAAATTACTCCACCATTAAAAAGGAAACCAACCCATGGACCTGGAGAGTATCATGTTAAGTGAAACAAGCCAGTCAGAGAAAGACAAATATCATGATTTCACTTATATATAATATCTAAGGAATAAAACAAACAAAACAGCAACAGACACATAAATACAGAAAACAGACTATGAGCTGTTTTCTGGGCATGGGTGAAAAAGGTCAAGAGTTAGGCAAAAACAAACCTCAGACAGATGACAGTATGATCATTACCAGATGAAAAGGAGGTGCAGAACAGTAGTGACAGAGGGAGGCTTGACTTGGGGTGATGAACACACAATTCAATATACAGATGATGTGTTATAGAATTGTACACCTGGAACCTATAAAACTTCACGAATCAATGTCACTCCAATAAAGCCAAAAATAATTTTAAAAAAATTAAGAAATAAAAGACAGAAACATACTCCTTTGTAAGCCAGTCTTACACAAAGAGCACTGTATTTAACAAACTAGACCAGAGCTGTTCCCTGTCACCGGTGCAGACATTAATACCTGCAGCACAGCACTGCCCAGATAAATGGTGCTGGGAATTCACACCAGAACCCGAGAAAGTGCTTCTGACCAGGGTTTCACTGGATTAAACCGGCCTAAATACAACTATCTTAAAGTACCCTCAAATGCACTTAAATTCTGCTCAGTTAGCACATGCAGTTTTGCCAATGTAACCAGCCAGCCAAGAATCTAAACTGACTTACCAACTTCACTCACTTATCTGAAAGTCCAGAGGCTTCGGCAACAAATTGAAATTCCATCAAGTTAACTTGATGGCTTAATTTGGAAACGACTAAATGAGGGTTTCTATTTGTCCTGTACATAATGTGGAATTAGCCCCACAACCTACAGATTTGTCAGACTTATTATGTTTCACTCATAAAAGGAGTGAAGGGGTATCCGACAATTTAAGTCATCATTCAAAACTGTAGTTTTAATCTATGAACCTAATGTACATCCCCATTCCAAACAGAAACCCACAACCTTGAAGTGGGCTATGTAAATCTGAGGTCTGATACCTTTTCCTAGGTTTCCTGTAGGACGGATGCCATTCGCAACTTTTGTACTAACATCGTGAACTTCACGCTTTCTTCCCTTGGCTGCAGTTTTGTTCCGGTTCCAACCCACAGTATTGAGATCGAAACACGTACTTGTCTAAGGCTTTGGCAGCTTCGCGAATTCCGCGCGCTAGGCCATCGTGAATGAGGGCGGTCTTCAGCACCTCTTGTAAAGCTGTATTTACGTCCATTACACCTCCAGCAGCAATGCTGAAATGCAATAAATTAAAATTAGCAAATTTCCTCCACACCACCTAACGTGCGTTGGACTCATCAGTCACAGATCTAGTAAGCTCCAGGCGCCACTGCTGACCCAAAGCCCGTGCTGCCGGCCCCGCGACCTGCGCCTGTCCGCACCACGTTCCCAACCCTGGGCTCACCCTTCCTCGGCCATGGCGGTGGGTTATGGGTGGAGCCGAATCTTGAACGCACTGTAATACAGAAAAGAAAGGGCCCTGGTTGACTACAGGATTGTTTAGGGCCTGGTACTCATGGCCAAACCCAGCACAAAAAAGGACACCGAACCACGCGCCACATTGACCACCCTCGCCTCGCTCCTCTCACCCCGAGCCTCCGCCTCCGCGCAGCTCCGCGGCGGCAGGGAAAGAGAATGTAAGCGCCCGCATGACGGTATTTAAGGGTTTCCCAGGACCCCTATACGCATGTGCACTCCCTTCCTTGAAAGAGGTGTCTCTGGTGGTGCCGGGCCTGGAGAATTTCTGTTCCAGATTGAGGCTGTCTGACAAGCATATTGCCTCTCTTAACTCTGCTGCACCACTGGGACGCGAAGCAGGCACTAGCACGGTCAGCCCCACGTCGTCCTTCCCCGCCAGAGGCGTGGCCTGCAGAGGCCCAGGGAGCCACTCTACGGACCGCGAGAACGGCCAGGCCAAGCGCGCGCTTGGGTTTAGTCTTGTAACATCCCTGAAATCCCGGCTGCGTTCCAACGCCGGTTTTAACCCTAAAGACATAATATTGTGATTCCTGTGGACCCCAGTGACTGCGCCTTCCTGAGTGGCACACTCTGTCTTCGCTTATAAGTCACTCTGGATGTCTGTGAATGTGTCATTCTGTGGGTGATCGTCATCCGTGTGAGTGCTGTGCATGAAAGACCACACGTTTTCACGACTTCTAAGCACGTTGTAAATTCCACTTTGGGGAAGTGGAAACTTCAGCCACGTGGTTGTTCTGTTCCTCTATCTATTTGGTCCTAGCTGAAGTTCTTTTTCTAACGCTAAATTATTCCCTTAATCCGTTATCCCGCGCAAATAGGGATTCGATAGGTCTATTTAAAACACAATGTATCTGACACAAGGATAGGGTCTGTTAATATAGAAAAGAAAACGTAGTCTTTGAGAAATTCGGCAGTAATTTCTCCATCCAGGCTGGTTATTAGGAGTGAATCCGACAACCCAAATTCTGACTTTGCCCGGAAGCAACGTTTTGAATTTTGCAAAGATGGGCCATTGCCCCCACCCACATTTTCAACGACAATACATTACATATAGACGAATTAGTTAGTACAGTCTTCCCGTTACAGCTTTATCCTTTTAACTTCCTCGCCTGACAAGTCGCCAAGCCAGACAGCAATCGTTAGCCGTTTGATAGGTGCCCACACTGGTTATAGTCAACAGCGAGCAGTTAATGTCAGGCTGAGTTCCCTGAAGGAAACAAAAATGGGTAATGGATATACTGGAATTTTGATAAGTTGTTATAGTTCAATTTTAGTTTTTTCAACGCTTTTAAATTTTCATTTTCAAAAGTGTTGAATCTGCTTCTTGCCTTTCATAACTCATCCTAAAAAGTTGTCCACTTAATTAGTTGCTCAATGGTAAATTTTTTAAAAAGCTGCAGCGTTTATAAAAATGAGATTTATTTCTAGCCCTCTCATGCTTGTGGTGAGGTTAAGATTTCAGTCAAGTATTAGTAGATCTCTACAGGCCACATGGGAGGCACAAAGTAGTATGGAATTGGGAGAGAGAATGATGTGGGAAGGCAAGAAAAAGACTTTAGACTTGTGGAAGCACTTGAAATGGGCTAACATAAATAAATAAAAACAAAAATCTGAAAGGACCCCAACAGGAGGGAGAGAGGAAAAGGCAGGGCATTCCAAGTGGAGGAAAGACAAAGGGCAAAAGCACTGATGCCTCCTTGCCTTTATTGGAAGTTACCGTAATACGTTGGTATTTTTGAAAGAGAATGTGGTGAATAGCATGTCAACAAGTTTCCCATTATCTAAAGTTCATACAAATTAATATGCTAAGCATATAGTAGACTTCTCCCAGCCTCCACCCCTTCAAAATATTAGGAAGGAGCCAGGGGATTTGGTAAAGACTCAGGAAACATAAATGGGGGAAGTAATCATGGCCAAACAACATATTTACATAGGGAAAAATGGTTATCTTTGAGCTGACACTGCAGTTAGTTTGTCTTCTGGCAGCTCATAATCTGCTCTGTAAATACAAGTATCATGGGCCAATGCCTTGATATTTCACATTGTAAATACCTTTCTATCAACTGTAAACCTCCCCCTTTAGAACTGGAACTACACTTACAAAAAACAAACAAACAAACAAAAAACAACCCTAGTTGGTTGGACTATAGTCCTGTAAACCGAAAGGTCATGTGTTGAATTTCTGGTTACGATACATGCCTATGTTGCAGGTTCGGTCCCTGTCGCAGCAATGTTCCCCTCCCTTTTTCTCTCCCTCCCTTTCCCTCTCTCTAGAATCAATAAGCATATCCCCAGGTGAGGGTTAAAAAATAAATCCTAATTGTATTATGGGTTCTAATCCCAGAAGTGAAGTTAAAGGGCACAATGGCGGTTCGAGGCTTCTTTAATATGGATTCTCCTGGTTCATTTCTTTAAGGTTACCTCTTCCCAATTTCAGATGTAGCCAAATAGAGGCTCATGGCGAGAGTCAGTCTAACACTGGCACAAAGTGCATCTGAAATACAAATAAAAATAAATAAATTTTAAGTTTGTTTTAGGAACAATACGTAGTAGTAGATAATTTTGTTTAGCATTTTCTATGTACTAGTTAATGTGCTAATTATTATCACGTATTTTCTTCCTTGAGCATCGAGACCCTATGTGGTGGTGGTGGTATTAGACCCCTCTAATAGATAAACAAACCAAGGCTTAGAGAGTTGCTCAAAGTCTCACAGCCAGTAAATAAAGCTGGTATATTTGAATCCAGTGGCCTTCAAAGCTCATGCTTCTAACCCTTCAGCCATTGGAGGATTGCCCAAATGTGGTGATGGACCACTGAGAATTTAAGAAAAACTCTTTACATCTTACGTTTGTCAATAATACAACTGGTTCTACCTCACTGTGCTAAAAAAAAGTTGCATAGATGGAGAAAGGGGATATTGCAGTGTTAGGCAGAAAAAGAGGAAGCAGTTGAAATTTTGGTTTCTGTATCATCTAAGTACAGATGTTGTATTTGTTTGTTGGGGCTGCCGGAACAAAATATCACAAACTAGATGGCTTAAACAACAGAGAGTTACTGTCTCACAGTTCTGAAGGCAAGTGATTAAGGTGTCTGCCAGGTTGCTCGAGAATGTTAAAAAAAATTCCCAATGAATGAATAGGAAAAATAGAAACTATAAAAGAAGACCAAATAGAAATTTGAGAAATAAAACATAAAATATGAGAAACAGTCACTGGAAGGGCTACCAGTGGATTGGAGACAACAAAAACGGACAGTACAATTCAAGCTAGATGAATCTGAAATTATCTAACTTGAAGAACGGAGAGAAAAAAATAATTGAAAAAATGAATAAAACTGCAACGATATGTGGTACAAAATTAAAAGCCCAAATGTATATGTAACTAAATGTATAGTTTAAACATAATTGCAATTGGAATGCCATAAAAAATGAGATAGAAAAAATATTTAATGAAATATCCAAAAACTTCCAAAATTTAACGAAACATAAATTTACAGATTCAAGAAGCTAAGCAAACTCCAAGAAGTATAAATACAAATGTACACATACTGAGGCATATCATAAGTGAAGTACTGAAAGTCAAAGATAAAGAGAAAATTACAAAAGTAGGCAGAGAAGAAAACAAACAAGCACATAGCATTTAGGAGAACAATAATTCAAAATTATACTGATTTCTCTTGAGATACGATAGGGGCCAAAGAACCATGTCTTCAGAGGGCCAAAAGATAACAACTCTCTACCCTTATTTCTATATCTAATAA
>VMDR010005561.1:0-50962 GCA_007922815.1 Macrotus californicus
AGCACTTTATCTCCACTTTTATTCTAAATGATAGCTTTGCTGGATAGAGTAATCTTGGACGTAGGTCCTTGCCTTTCATGACTTGGAATACTTCTTTCCAGCCCCTTCTTGCCTACAAGGTTTCTTTGGAGACATCAGCGATAGTCTTATGGGAGCTCCTTTGTAGGTAACTGTCTCCTTTTCTCTTGCTGCTTTTAAGATTCTCTACTTATCTTTGATCTTGGATAATGTAATTATGATGTGCCTTGGTGTGTGCTTCCTTGGGTCCAACTTCTTTGGGACTCTGAGCTTCCTGGACTTCCTGGAAGTTTATTTCCTTTGCCAGATGAGGGAAGTTCTTCATTATGTTTTCAAATAAGTTTTCAATTTCTTGCTCTTTTTCTTCTTCTGGTACTCCTATGATTCTGATGTTGGAATGTTTAAAGTTGTCCAGAGGTTCCTAAGCCTCTCCTTGTTTTTTTGAATTCTTGTTTCTTCATCCTCGTCTGGTTGAATGTTTCTTTCTTCCTTCTGATCCACACCATTGATTTGAGTCCCAATCTCCTTCCCATCACTGTTGGTTCCCTGTACATTTTCCTTTATTTCACTTAGCATAGCCTTCATTTGTTCATCTAATTTGTGACCATATTCAACCATTTCTGTGAGCATCCTGATTACCAGTGTTTTGAACTCTGCATCTGATAGGTTGGCTATCTCTTCATTGCTTAGTTGTATTTTCTCTGGAGCTTTGATCTGTTCTTTATTTGGGCCACATTTTTTTTTTGTCTCAGCACGCGTGTTATGTGGTAAGGGGCAGAGCCTTAGATATTCTCCAGGGCAGGGCAACCCACATGGCTGCCTTATGATGCTATAGGTGGGGGAGGGGGTCTGAGAGGGAACAATGCTGCTTGCTCAGCTCTCGGTTGGCTTTCAATCACTTCCCCTACTACCCACAAGCAAATTGGACCCTTCTGGTACTGATTCCCAGATCGGTGGGTTTGTGTACATTCTAGGACCCTGTGAGTCTCTTCAACAAACTCTCCTATGAGGCTGGGAGTTTCTCCTGCTGCCTCAACCCCCACAGGTTTTTTCAGTCAGAGGTTTTGAGGCTTTATTTCCCTGCACTGGAACCCTGGGTTGTGGTCTATCTCACTCCCCAGTTGTTCCTTCCGCTTTATCCACACACAAATGTGGGACTGCCTGGTCTGCCAGCCACCACCTCGCCCACCCTGGTCCTCCAGCCCCTGCCTTGCCTGTGAGTCCTGTCTGCCCAGCTGCCCATCTCTGTCCCTCCTGCTCGTCTAAATGAATGTTTCTTCTTTAACTCCTTAGTTGTTGGACTTCCATATAGTTTGATTTTCTGCAGTTCTGGTTATTTTTGTTTTTAAATTTGTTGTTCTTCTTTTGGTTGTGTGCAGAGCCAAAGTGTATCTACCTATCCCTGCATCTTGGCTGAAAATTCTCAAGTTGATATTTTTTAAGTTTTTTTTTTTTTTTTATGAAGTCTTTTGAAAAGCTTAGGTTGTTCATTAGAATTCAAGAGCTGACTATACAGTTAGCTGTTGGCCACACAGTCCAAAGAAGTAGCAAGCTTGAAGGTCCTATAATGTCACAGGAAGAATGTTTGAATGACATGAGATTTTAATTCCTAAGAAATTTTTGAAAGAGAAAGAAACTATTAAGGGGTTTTGGTTGCTGAAAGAGAGTTGTTCTCAAAACTTTAGTAGGGATGACTTTAGAAAACGATCAAAAGGTCATTAGTAAACCAGTCAGCTTGGCTAATATAAGAGTCAGTGAGAATAATGCAGGATAAAAAGTATTCTGATTTTATAATCTCTGGATTAAAAAAAAAAGTAATATCTGAACACTTTCCATTCTGGTGCAAGATCTATATTGAAGTCTTACCAGGAGAATGAAAGATTCTCTCTAAATAGGAAACAATGTTTTAGAGAGGAAATCAAGTTATGCCTCACAATACCTAACAACTTCCAATGATCTATTTTAATGAAGTTTGAAGATTTCCCCCTGTGTTTTTGTGCTTTTTCTGATGCTACTACCATTTTCTTGTTTCTGCTCCTAAGACAACACTAATGTAGCCTAAACATATTTTCAAATTCCAACAGAAGAGAGGAGAAAGAAATGGAGAGAACAGTAGAATTGACTGCAAGGGATGAAAGCAACAGATGAAATAGACAAGCCAGTCACTCAGAAAACAAGAGGGACCAGGGGACTGGAGGAGGCAGAACATTGCTTTGCCAAGCCACAGGAAGGCTGTTTTCTTTAGGCAAATGACATCCAGAAAATGTAGACCCTTGATCAAAAATAATGTAATGTGGCAAAGAAGTTTTAAAATGTAAAGAAACTTCCAACTTAATATTAATGTTAGAGTAAGGCTTGTAATAGAGTTAAGACTTGTAAATTGGGTAAATTGCTAAGCAGCAATATTTAATTAGGTTAACTCATCATAATTAGAATGGTTAATAAATAAGAGAGGGGACTAGAATGTGGGATGAAATGGAACATGCTCCTATGCTTAGAAAAGGCTTTTAAAATTTAAAAAATTTTTCAGTTGCAGTTGACATTCAATATCATATTAGTTTCAAATGTGTGGCATACTAGTTAGATATTTATAGAACTTACAAAGTGGTCCCCCTAATAACTCTAGTACCTACCTGGTGCCATACATATGCACTTTACATCCCTGTGACTATTTTGTAACTACTAATTTGTACTTACTCATCCATTCCTATTTTTCACCTTCCTCCCCATCCCCCTCCCACCCTGCCAACAATCCGGCAGCCATCAGTTTGCTCTCTAGAAGTCTGTTTCTGTTTTGATTGTCCTTTTTTTGTTTGTTTTTTAGATTCCACATATAAGTGAAATCATATCGTATTTGTCTTTTACTCTCTGACTTACTTCACTTAGTGTAATACCCTCTAGATCATTAAGATTTCATTCTTTATGTTAAGTAATACTCATATATACCACATCTCCTTTATCCAAGCATCTGTTGATGGATACTTAGGTTCCTTCCATATCTTGGCTATTGTATATGAAGTGTCCTTCTTTGTCTCTTGTCCTTGGCTTTAAGTCTATTTTGTCTGATATAATTATTGCTACCACCACTTTTTTCATTTCCATTTGCATGATATACCTTTTTTTTACTCCTTCAACTCCTTTTCTACTTTCAATCTGTGTATATCCTTCCATCTGAAGTGAGCCTCTGGTAGACAGCGTGTTGTATGAGTCTCATTTTCTTCTCCGTTCAGCCACCCCATTTTTTTTTTTGGAACATTTAATCCATTTACATCTAAAGTAATTCTTGATAGGTATGTAGTTATTGCCATTTTATTATTCATATTTTTCCTTTTTTTCTTTTTCTTCTTGAAGTCCCTTTAACATTTGGTGGTGATGAATTCCTTTAGCTTTTTCTTATCTGGGAATTCAGGACTTTTCAAACTTTAGTGTGGGTACAAGATATTGGGGTGCTTGGCAAAATGTAGATTCTAGAACTCTTTCTTAGAGATTCTGATTTAGCAGTTTTACAGCAGGGTCTCTCAGTCTTGACGTTATTGCCACTGTAGGTGGAATCATTTTTGCTGGGGCAGACAGTCCTGTGCATGGTGGGATGTTTAGCGGCATTACACGCCTACTAGACGCCAGTACCACCTTTGCCCCAAAGACTGCTTCCAAAGATTGTGAAATGTCCCCCAGGGGCAAAAAACACTCCCCTTCTTTGAAAATCACTTGTCTAGTGTGAAGCGTAGGGAACCTTCATGTCTAAAAAGAACACCGGGGAGATTTTGATAAATGTGGTCTGTGGCCCAACTTGAGAAACACTGAACTAACGTGTTATGAGTTGAATGTCCCCTCCAAAATTCATATGAAGTCCTAACCCCTAATACCTCAAAATGTGACCTTATTTGGAAATTTAGAAGATGAGGTCCTACTGGGATAGGATGGGCCACTAATCAATGACAACTGATTGGTGTCCCTATAAAAAGGGAAAATTTGGACAAAGGCACACAGGGAAAATCCATGCAAAGTCTGGGGCTAAGTGAAAAACTATCAGGAGTGGGGAGAAAGGTCTGGAGCAGAACTTTCCCTGGCATCTATAGGGGCAGCACAGCTTTGTAGGTACCTTGACCTCAGACTTCTAGCCTCCATAACCGTGAGACAATAAATTTCTATTATTTAAACCACTCAGTTTTGGGAACTTTGTTACAATAGCCCTAGCAAATTAATACATAAAGAATAAAATACAAGTCAGAGTTTAAGGCTGGGACAACATTTGAAGCAGTACCAGAGGAGAAAATGGAAAGATTGCAAAAAACTTAAAAATTGGCACCAATTCTTTTTCTTTCTTAGTACCTGATATAAAATGGCGGATAGTTTTTATTTGGATTAAGAACTCTCCAAATATATCTTGTCTAATTTAAATATTAAGAGCAAAATATCATAAAAATAATTTGTTACTTTATAAGGTTGAAATTACCTACCATGTTCCATTTTCAAGTTTGCATTTGGATTAGGTAGTCATTGGGTAGATAGGTTAAACTATCTGGAAGTTGCCTGGAAGACAAATGGAATGCATACATAAGGTAAATATTCATAGAGAATGCAATATGTGACATTCCATACTAGGTAAAGATGCATTAAGTGACCACACTGTAGCTTTAAGAAAAGTGCTGGCTGTGTCAGGTCAGAAAGGCACTAGTTAGAGTACAGCAAATGGGACTCTGTGTGCAGCAGTCACATGCTTACCCAAAGCGGGCAGTTCATGCTCTCTCATGGGAAGTACAAAGCTCATGGTACTAAAAGAACCTAAAAGGTATGTATGTACTCTAGCAGTTTTATTTGTAATGCAAGTGAGTACTGCTGTCGATTATTAAATAACAAGAGCCTGGTGGCAAATGCTAGTCTTTTCTCCTTAAAAAGGAATAAGAATCATTCTAACAGATATCTTAGTTCCTATTTCCTCCCTCAATGGAATTGGAAAAACAAACAAACAAACAAACAAACAAACAAACAAAAGGAAACAAATCTCCCTGCCTGAAGATTTTAGAATAAAAACATTGTAAAGCTTCTGTTACAGATGGAGGGCCCCCACATCTGCTTGTCCTGCTCCTATGGGCATAAACTCAAAAGTTAATGATAAAGAATGGAAGGAAGCATGGACGAAGCATTCCTGGAAATGTCTACAAATTAAGCTGAGTAATCAAATACAAACAAGGGGAGGTCTAGACCCCTTAAGTGCTCTCGGGGAACCAGGATAAGCTAAAGAAAACATTAACCTGGAGGACTTTGCCAAACGCTAAACAAGTTTACCTGACTAAATGCCCTCACTTCCCAGCCAGGAAACTTTGCAGCTTGCCCTTCAGAGCCCAGTATACATCACACGCCACTAAACAGCTCTGCCTCCAGGGGCGAGGTGGTGGGGTGGACTACTCAGTCTGGCACCTGGTCTAGAAGGCCCTACAAGGTTCAGAAAGGGACTACTGGTTCTCGAGACTATTTTCTATCTCCAAAGAGGGCAAGCCCAGCAAAGAACTGACTCAGTGTCTCCCAGATGAGAGCTGCCCTCAGACAAAACAGAACCCCGGGGAGCGGGGGTGAAAAGTAGAAGTAAACAGGTTTTTATAGCAACACACATATTTATTGTGCCTTCTCAGACCTTTCCAATGGTTTCCCCCCCCCCCAAGTGACGGCATTTTCGCGCTCCTTCTCTCAACCTGCTTGTCTCCTTTCTCACAGTCTCCACGCCTCCTGCCTGCACACCACCACCCACCAACAAAGGTAAGGGCCAAGGGCGACTACACACAGGCTAACTCCAGTCAAGGGCAGTTGTCTAGATGTAAGTTTGACGTGGAGAAATCTAATCTCCCCCATGTGATCCCTCTGGCCACCGCGCCTCTCTGGGGAGGCAGAACAGGTGAGGGCGACTGGAGGGAACTAGTTCCCGGAGGGTCTGAAAGGGCGACGAGAGGGTGCAGGAAGTAAAAAGAGGCGCACCAAGAGCACTCTCTCCCAGGGATCACCTTGCGTTGACCTACTTGACTGGTGCTGGAAGGAACCAGAGAGAGCGGGAGAAAGGCGGGGCGGGGCAGGGTGGGCGGGGCCGCCGGCTGCATCCTTTCTGGTGCTCGCCTGTGATTCGCGGACGGATTCGTGCCGGAAGCGCCCGCGAGGCGTTGGCGGCGGCGCACGTGGTGACGTGCGAGGGGGTAAGGCGCGAGCTGGCTGCAGTTGCGGCAGTGTCTCTGGGACGCGCGTGGAGGTCGGTTGCTGGGGACTGCCGGGCACAGTTTCTCCGTCTGCTGCTTCAGCGCGGCTGTGCTGGCGAGCGAGTGAGCGAGTCCCCGCGAACACTCGGTGGCGCTCCCCTCTCCTCGCAACCCCCGTGGACTGACCGCGTGTCCTCCCACTCGATCGCTTCCCCCCTCCGCGGCCTCGAGACGCTTTCCGTTGGGCCTGGTCCCGCCCGCTTCCTGCTGCTCCCCTGCGAAGCTCCAGAGATGAGTTTTTCCATCTCTTCAGAGATGAACCAGGTAATAATCCCTGTTCCCACCAACGGGAGAGGAGAAAGAGGGAGCGGCCGGAGTCCGGGCTGAGAGATGACGGAGTGGTGTCCCGATCCTGGGGGGAGAAACCCTCGAGCCTCCGCCACACTCTGAGGGCGAGAGGCCGGCGCCTTGAGAGCCCTCTGCTCCAGGCGCTGCCATGGTTGCTGGGTCGCGTTGGCGGCCTCAGGCGGGTGCCAGCCGCCTGGGAGAAAGCTGGAGCGGAGGGAGCAGGGCGGGAGGAACGAGACGTTCCTGTTCGGGGCCTGGGTCAGGGGGTCGCGGGGCAGGGATGACCTGCCGGAAGGAGGAAAGGAGGACGCGGGAATCTCCGTTCCCGCTGTCAGAACCCACGCCTAGTGTGCGGTTCTGCCCAGGTCTGGACTCTCCAACGTGAGACCTCCCCAGACTAGCGCGTGTGTGCCGAGAGCTGACCCCGGGCTGCATTGGTGTCCCCGGCCTGGAGTGAGGTGGCACCCCCGTGGGCCGCGGGGTCCTTTGTTCCCGCTCCACGTTGCCCGCTTTTCTTGCCAAGCGCGGGGAGAGGGGGGCGGGAGGCGGGAGGGAGCGGCTGCCCTGACGTGTCGGCGCTGAGTGACTGCGGGGCCGGCCAATCCCGGGCTGCGGTGTGCAGGCGCTGGGCTTTGCCTCCCAGCCTGCCGAGTGGGCGCCGGCCCGCTGCGCGCGCGGAGGAGAGCCTGGGGCTGCAGGCTTTACCAGTCACTCTGGGGCGCTCGCCATTGTCTTTTTTTTTCTTTGCAAAAGAAATCGGCGGAGAGGTGTGCTCTCTTCCGACCTTCTACGCATCTTGCAAAGGGTCTCTGATCATAAGCTCTTAGGAAGGTATCAGGCAGTATCAGATTGCGAGTTGAACGTAGGGAAACTTGAACCACACACACTTTAGAAATAGGTTTACTTTTCCCCAGTACGTCGTAGACAGATCTTTGTGTGAGACGGCAGATTTTGAAAACTATAGCAAGTAGAAATCGGATGCCTGAAGGGCGCATTTTTATTTCCGAGTGTCAGTTGTTAGTGATGGGGATTAGAACATCCTGGCCTCGCATGTGGATCTTCTGTCTAGTAATAAAAAACTTTGGAAGCCTAGTACTACTCGTAACAGTTGAACAAGTACAGTATGAGTCAGACTATATTTTCTTTTAATAATTCTAGCTCTGGCGGTTGATTTAAGGGTCACAAGATACTAATGAATAGCTTGTAGGCATAATACTGCTGCGGAAGCTTCTGGCGTAAAGACGCTAAGGAGCTGTTGTATTTGTGTATCTGGAGATGAGGCAAACACTGACTATTCAGAATGAGATTGAGCAGAGGATCATTTAATGTCGGCTGGCAGGCTACTTATCAAATGTCTGTAATTTGGAAGGTGGAGTTTTGTAAAACAGACTAGAGTCACTGACCAAAGAGAGATCCGGAATAGTTTTCCTCTGTATTTTCTTAGTAGAGGACATCTCTGATTAATAGACATACATTTCTTAATTTATTTTAATTTGTAATTCTATTTGTCTAACTTTTCCCCCTAAAGCAAAGCATTCCAGGTTTTCATTTCGCTTTAAGTTAGTGTTTTTTGGCCCCTTACTTTGGGGTGGGGTTTTGTTTTCCTTGCTTTAAAGATATTTTAAGTGGCGACTGAATGTGGTTTTGCAAATAAGTGTTTTTCAATGTAAAAGTTTTTTTGTTAAGCAAATGTCTTAATCATTGTTACTAAGATCAGTTGCTCCTAAAAATAACTTCATTGATTTTTCAACAGTATGGTTGTATAGTCAAATCTACAAGAAGGAATTCTTAGAAGTTGGGGATCCTTCCACCTCTTTGTGCTAAGATGTAAATGGAGTAATTATGAATAAGGGAGTGATTTCTGGGTTTTTGTTTTTGTGTGTGTTAGGACCACAGAAAATACATGCTTATCTTTAGTTACCAACTTCAGTTACCACCTTGTAGATGATTTCTGAACCTATACCTAGATCAGTATTCTGACTCTTTGTGGTATCAACCTGAATGCCCAACAGGTAGGTACCTACCTCAGCATTATGATGTCCCAAAACAAATTCTCAAATTCCTCGCTTCATTCCTAACTTTAAGCGTGGAGCAAACTAAAATGACAGTTAGGCTTTTTGTAGTTCTAATTTGGATATTGGTTTTGGTCACGATGCCTCATATCCAAACTAAAATATCCTTACTGCCTGAGGATAAGCATGGGTATATAATATCTGTACTTAATTTTCCTGCTTCCATGTTTTAGCCATTCCTGCAGACCATCTGCACATTTCCGCCAGCGTCCTATGCTTCTCCCTAAATCCTTTTCAGCTCTCCAGCATTGTTTAAACCTAGCATTGATCGCTATTACTTCCTCTCCCACTGTTTTCCTAATGTATCCTGCAAACTGCAATCTTTTGAGACAGAAATAGCTGCAGTTTCTGGAATATGTGTGCTGTCATACTTTTTTCCTTTTTTTGTTTGGCCTATCTTCTCTGCTTGGTTTATCTCTTTGTCTGGTTGGTCTGCATAGTGTTCAAGGCTGGGAAAGGAGTTAATTCCACTGTGTCATGAGCATCCCAGTCCAGATTGTGCCTGCCATATGTTTGGGGCTATAAATGTTTGTGGGACAAAACAATTACAGAACAATGAGGCTAAAAGCATGGGCCCAAGTCAGCCTGTCTGGTGACTTGATATACATGGATGGTGATTATAGTTTCAGTGGTGACACTGGGAATCAGTTAACTTCTGGTTTTAAAAAGATTCATTGGTTTACTTTGTATGATTATAAAATACTTTAACAAATGGAATTGATTGCTGTTTTGTGTGAGTTGGCTGCCCTCAAAAGATTGCCTTGAAGCTTATAATGTTTATAATTTGCCTTGAAGTTTTAAGGATCCTTTGAAAGTCTGATGATAAGGTTTTATCTTGCTCTTCCTTGCTGAAGGCCCAAGAAAAATTTGGAGGGAGATAGTATTGTGCCTACCTTGTTTAACTCTTTGGTAAGACCTGTTGAATTCTATTTCTGTTAAGCCAATCTTTTTGGGGGCTGTGGTAACATGTGAACTTCTGGATATTACTAAAGAAGTTTAGTTACTCATTTATGAGTCTTCTGTCTCCCTTTCTTGCACTGACCATAATAAGGAACTGAAGTATATTTACCAGAATATATTGGATTTGACTCCAGTTTTAATTTTAAAAGTGGATTAGTCAAATGTATATTTTAAATACTGATTTTTGGTTTGGCTTTTCAAAGGAAAAATGTTCTCTCTTTACTTTTTTATTCTACCAGTTATTGAGTTTCACAAAACAAAATTAAGATTTTCTGTGAATTTTTGGAATAGTTATAAAACTCCAAGTTTGCCGAGTCTTACCTTACTGAAAGTGAATGTGAATTGTCAAAGACCTGTTTCTATGGGCAGGAGTTGCTGTGACCCCTGAACTTTGGGGTGGGTGAGAGTGGGGACATATATAAGAACAGTTGTTGGATAAAAGTAAGTTTGCTGCGTTAACTCAAATACCCATTGGACTTGAATCAACTTTTAAAATCAAGTAGGGTTGCACTGATGAGTAGACATTAAAGTGATGGGGTTCATATTAAGATCTTGATGTGCTAGAAAGTCATCAAGTTCTAAATGTAGTAGGACTCACTTTATTTGCAAAACTAATAATACTGTACAAATTTATATGCCAAGATTTGCTCCAAAAATTCTCCGCATTCTCCCAAAGGATTGAAGTGATTTCAACCATCTGTTTTTGTTTTTTAAAATAAACTTAAGGTAGAACTTCCAATTTATCAAATGCAAATAGATGCCATTTTTTATTTTTATATCAAGGCTAGTTTACAAATAGATACTGAATAAAACTGGTCAAAGTTTAAAATGTTATAAATCTCCATATCGTAATGGTTTGGGTTTCTCAAAGGGCACATTTTAATCATATCAACAGACCTTGCACGGACGTTCCCCTTCCACCTTGTTTTAAGGAGCCGCTGATGAAACCGAAGTGAGGAGTTAACCGCCTGTGTGCCTGAGTGGGCCGCCCCTGTGTATACCATATGTACAAAGATTTCCTAGCTTGGGCTGGGTCTTGGCTAAGAATGTTTGAAAGTTTCTTTAGGAGATAGTGTGTTCTCTATAGGGAAGTGTGTGTTACTTGGAAAACTATTTTGTTAGACCTGGTCTCTTGAGAAAAGCCGAGTTAACTAATCTAGAGGAAAGGATAGAGCAGCACAAGTCAGTGTTACATAATGAATGATACAGCTTCTTTGGGGGGAAACACTGACAACAATCCCAACTGAGTCAGAAGAAGATAGGTACAGTTGGGGCCAATGCGACCCCACTCTCTCACAGATTGTTCATGTGTTGAATTTAACACAGTAGGTTTGTTGAATTAGAACTGGACCAGACTTCAGTGATTATTTATCTTAACAAAATTGCTAGGTTTAGAATTGTGGATTTGATTGATGTATAAAGAAAGTCTGGCTAATTTTAATATGTTCATTTATAAATACGCATACTTTTTAAATAATTTCTTTGTTCTGGTTTCCTGGAGTAGTGGTGTAATAGCAGTCCAGGTGAATCTTTATGTCCAAGTTTTTGGCTAAGTTGTCTTGGTAGAAGGTAGATGGGATACGTACAAAGATGAACAAGATGGAGGCTCTGCCTTCAAGGGACCTCAGATCAAAGAAGATACAGACACACAACCCACAACAGGACAGCTGGAAGATCTCACATACTGTTCAGAGAAGGGCAGTATGTGGAGAAGCTAGTTCTTACCTGGGGGGATTTGGCGGGTGCTCTGTACAGGTAAGGTTTTATCTGGCAGAGGTTGGACTAAGGCACCAGTGGCAAACACAAGGCCCGAGGGTGAAGTCCGGCCCTCCACCTTGTTTTATCTGCCCCAACACCTTGTTTCTACCCAGCAGCAGCACCACACTCTCGCCTAACTGTTAAGGAGTAGTTACATTTATACAGTCCTCAAATTACATTCGGCCCTTTGAAGGCAACCCTGAGCCTGAGGTGGCCCCCAGTGAAAATGAGTTTGACACCCTGGACCAGGGGTGTTTATCAGAAGGTACAGAGGCCGGGAAGTGCAGAGCACACTTTGGAGAACAGTGTATCTGGTGTGTCTGTAACATTGTGCACATGTCTGGGAACGATGCCCAAGTTGCTTGCTGGCTGGTGAAAACAGAAGGATCCACGTGTTTCCATATTAATCTGAATCCAATAGTAGAGAATAGAATTAACCAGGATTTATAGAGAGTCTGGCACAAATAACGCCCCTGTTTTATTACAAAATCTTTTATTGCAAAATCATAAGCATGTAATTCTGTAACATAACAATAGTTGACTCAAGCACACCATATGACAATTTAGGTGAAATGTTTAAATTAAAACTGTAAATTATCACACCCACATTGTCATCCTCCCAACCACACTCAAGCAGGCTTTACTTCTGCCGGACCCTGTATTTGTTCTCTAATCTTGTGCTTGTGTCTCTCACTTAAATTATAGATATTATTAGCTCCTTTGGGGAAGATTTGTTTGTTTGTTTGTTTTTGATTACCTGAGTAGTGGCAGGTTCAATAAAAAAATATTTATATACTATGTAATCACATTTGTGTTCGTTATTTTCTCTCTTTGTGCCATTTACGTCAAAATCTCTTCATTAAGATTAAGACTTCATGTGATATGATCTACCCAGATCAATAACAGTCTTTGATCCTTCCGAATATCTACAATTTTTCATTGTTACAGATTATGATGCATGATTATCACAGAAGAAATTCATGTCTATAGCTTTTAAGGACTTGATTACATCATTTCCAAGCCTGATAGTTTTGGAATCACCATTGGAGCTTAAGACACCTCTGCCTTCACTTCAACCAACTGTCTTCATACCTCAATGAAGTGCGCTGAGATTTAACACTCCTTTGTCTCGGATTATTTAAGACGCCCCAGAGGTACATTTCTCACCAGGATAGTAGGTGAGCGAATATTCATTGCCCAGTGCACCTTTAAGACATCTTGTTTTTCTGAAGACTGTACCAAGTACACTAACAGCCTTTCATAATCTTTTCAAAGGTAAAGTCAGTAATCGTTTGTAGTAATTCTAGTAAAAAAAAAAATTCCTATTTTTTCCCTTTTTATTTTGAATTTGAATCAATCAGTGACTTCAGACTGATTCTCCTACTGCTGCTTTAGAACGATGCACCTTGTGTAGCCTGTTAGTCACTTGTTTGCAAGAAAAGGTGAAATGGAAACTTGAAAAGAACATAAGTCTGGAACTTGCAAAGGGAACAGAATTTAAGTTCATCTTACGTATCAGTTTTTATCATTTGCGGGTGAAGGAATGACAGTAGCCAAAAGGAGCCCTGCCCTGGAGGACCAGGCCACAGCCATCCAGGCTTTTAGTTGGCTCATTGAATGGGTGTCAGCAGAGCTGGGCTGACATTTCTCTTCCTTTGCAATGCATGCTAGTAGACATGGAAACGGCCAAAATTGCAGAGGTACCCGCTGAGACACTCTGTGAACCCTTGAAAAGACCGCCAGAGCACAGGGTACAAACACTTGGACGTTCAGGGCCAGTGCTGCCTCAGCAATGTTTTTGTAAGATAAAGTTTTTGTTGCCGATAGGATGGAATTTGAAAATAAAGACACTGTATTACTTTTTAAAATATGAAAATCACGATTCACAAGTAAAATAACTCAGTTTCTCTTTGCCCTTCAGCCAAATTTATAAGGAAAAATGATTCCCAATGGATATTTAATGTTTGAAGATGAAAATTTCATTGAGTCTTCCGTTGCCAAATTAAACGCCCTGAGGAAAAGTGGCCAGTTCTGTGATGTTCGACTTCAGGTAGTTAAAACTTAATTATAAAAGCCGGAGAAGCTTGGATTTGCTTGTTTTCTTGTTCATAGGAGGCATTTAATGAAATAAATAACTTTTAAAAGAATGATTAGCTTAGAGAAACACATAGTCCACAACGTTTCTCATTGGACTTCCTCACCGTTTCAGGTGTGTGGCCACGAGATGTTGGCGCACAGAGCAGTCCTGGCTTGCTGCAGCCCCTATTTATTTGAAATCTTTAATAACGATAGTGATCCTCACAGAGTGTCCCATGTCAAATTCGATGATCTCAACCCAGAAGCTGTCGAGGTCTTACTGAATTATGCCTACACTGCACAGTAAGTTCTTTGAAGTAATTCATACAATTAGGGAATCTCATCAGGAAATTCCAAGTTTCTCTACATTTAAATTAAGAACCTGTTTTAAGGCCTTGGTATGTGAAATGATAAAGAACTTTTATTTTTTAATAGGTTGAAAGCTGATAAGGAATTAGTAAAAGATGTTTATTCTGCAGCCAAAAAGCTGAAGATGGACCGAGTGAAGCAGGTAGAGTACCGGAAGTGACAAACAAGGACTGCGGTTGTCGGGGAGTCTTGCTTCATGATTGAAATGCATAATTTGTCATTTGTTAGTTTTAAGAACTTGAAAGTCCCTTTTTTCCCCCCTAGAGAACTGAACATGCTATTTTAACTGTAGCTTATAGTAATGTAGTACAGTCATACCTCTCAGACCATACAGGCCAGAATCTTGCTCTTCCAGCAGTCTTCTCTGGCAGGGTGTCGGTGTCAGTGCTTGGGAGCATGAATTTAAATACGTATTTGTCCACTGTGAGTGGGACGGTGCAGGGAGAGCAATGGAAAATTGGGACAATGATAATAGATCAATAATAAAACAATGAAAAAAAGAATCTGAGGAGAGAGGAAAGTGCTCGGGTGAACTTTGGGTGGAAAGAACCATGTGGCTGTATGCTTTTGCCATCCGGAGGGACTCTTAGCCTTTTCTAGTACTGTACTAGTCTAAGTTTCCGTTTTGGCACTCTAAAGAAAACTTCAACTGGATCATTAAAACCAGGTATCAATGCAAAAAAATACATATTTGTTTTTCTTAATCACATAACCTCAATTCTTTGTTCTTTTAATTTTTATTAATTTGAGAGAGAGAGACAAACACCAGTTTGTTACTCCACTTATTTATGCATTCATTGGTTGATTCTTGTGCGTACCCTGACCAGGGATTGAACCCACGACCTTGGTGTATCGGGACAATGCTTTAACCAGCTGAGCTGCCTGGTCAGAGCAAATTCTTTGTTCTCTTACTCTTCTGGGTTCTTTAAAAGTACTCCTTCTAGAATTTAACACCATTGAGAAGTGCTTAATAATTCATAGGAAGAAAAGCATTTAATTTTCTAATGTGGGGTCAGTAAACTACAACCCCTCCTGCCAAAATAATTCTAGTTGAAAATTGTATTTTACATTTCATATGCATTATCATAGCATTTCAGCTTATTGTTTTCTTTAAATGGTTTACACATTTGTATGGCATTCTTTGACTGTCATTCGTACACGTTGTTTCTTCTGTTAAACTTGTTTTCTTACGGCAGTGAGGTTTTATTCATCTTTGTCTTCCCATAATGCATGCACATTGAGTACTACCTGTTTGTAAAGTAAAATGTATGTAAATGTTGGCACCTTTGTTTCCCAAGGTTTGTGGCGATTATTTACTGTCTAGAATGGATGTTACCAGCTGCATCTCTTACCGAAACTTCGCAAGTTGTATGGGAGACTCGCGTTTGTTGAATAAGGTTGATGCTTATATTCAGGAGCACTTGTTAGAAATTTCAGAAGAGGAAGAGTTTCTCAAACTTCCACGGCTAAAGGTAGGAGTAAAATCCACAGATGCATACTTCTTTCCAGGCACAGAATCTTTGTCCATTTTTTGCGCAAGTAATGGTTATGAAAAAGACAGTACGTTGAAATGATACTGTTATTTTTTAGCAGTGTAATGGTTTTCTGCCAACCAGTTTGTTTACTTTCTTTTTTGGCTACTGGTTCTTAATTCTAGTTCACAAGTTAGAGTAAATGCAAATGGGGCATCTTTATTCATAGCTTTATTATGAAATTGAGAATTAAGCTGAAAATTGGGAGGGTCAACGCAAATCCATATGTTACTGCTTTTTTCCAACTCTAGTTGGAGGTGATGCTTGAAGATAATGTTTGCTTGCCCAGCAACGGCAAACTGTACACAAAGGTAATCAACTGGGTGCAGCGCAGCATCTGGGAGAACGGAGACACCCTGGAAGAGCTGATGGAAGAGGTTAGTTTTAAAGTAAATGGGATTCAGCACTTCTCAAAAATGATTTTGCTATAACATGAAGGATTCCCTTTCACCTTTATTTTATAACCATGACCCTAAAGAATTTAAATTTTGCTATAGGTACCCCTAAGCTGAGAAACAGGGGGGGTGTCCAGGTGAGCTGAATGAACTGTTCAGTTTGGTCTTCTGCTTTTCTTTTTTAAATTTCTTTGCTTATTATGTGCTATTAACTTTCTTCAAGTAGCATGTAATTTGCTTTAGAAGTGGGAGGTGGTACACTGAAATTTTCTGTAGATTCTTAATTTTTCTTCACAGGTTTTTACTTTAAAATTGACAAGTAGGTAAAAGCTTCTAATGGTTGTTCCTCCCCGTTGGTTTATCTCCCCATAGGTTTATTAACAAAACTAGGATACCCAAGACTGAAGAGACAAGAAGAAACCTCGAGTGTATTGACACGTAAAGAAGCAGCAGTCCTGCCCCAGTTCTCCTAAGAAAAATCTGCTGTGGGCAGAGAACGATGATGATTTAATGGTGTTTACTCCTTTACAGGACTCCTCTCTTTAAAGCTTTGTGTTTTTCAACGGTGTTGTTCACACATACAGTCAACTCAGCTTGGGCTTTTCAAAAACGCACAAGAAAATAATTAATGGAGAAATAGTGGGAATTAAATATAGGCAGATGGAGCAGTGGAGCGACCTTGAGTTTATCCCTGCACTTAAGCCTTCCAGGTCCACTAATGGCTTCCTGGATCTGTTAGGCCTTTAGAAATACTGTCGTCAGGCGATCTTCAAGCCCTCTGTAGTTTTCCACTTGAAAACCAGATGCATTTGCCTTGTATTTGCATCTGTTAAGGGAAGTATCTCTGCAGCTCGTTGGAACTTTTGAATTTGTTTTTCATCTGTTTTTCTTGACATTGCCTACAGGAAAGAAATATGTTTATGTAAGTTAGACCACTTATCCTTAGAGGTGTAAACTATATTCAGTATTTTACTGTAAATATGTATATTTTGAAGACTTTATATATTGTACTAGTGCCTTTTTTCTTAATGCTATATAATGGAAGCTGTGAAAAAAGTGAAGATCTCTTTCATGCCAATCAAGCCAAAGATTCTTCAGCCGGGCCTAGAAGATTCTGTATTTTATTTTTGTTTTTTACATTTTTACAACCATGACATGTATTTTCTTTACTCCTGGATCCTGCCAGAGTAAGATGTCAAGAAGCTCAAGCAGCACCCTGGAGGTTACCGCGAGGCAGTTGTGTGACCTGCGTGCCAGCGGTGTAGCCGCGGAGACAGTCGCCACATGGGTGTTCTGTTGCTGTTTTGCAGGTTCAAACCTTGTACTACTCAGCTGATCACAAGCTGCTTGATGGGAACCTACTAGATGGACAGGCTGAGGTGTTTGGCAGTGAGGATGACCACATTCAGTTTGTGCAGGTACACATTGCACATCTGAGGTAACCTCAGGTTGGAATTTGAGTAGAGCACCTTACAGGGTACGGAGACTCTCCTTCCATACAGGAAGGTGGAGGCACTTCACTGGTACGGCGTTTGGACAGAATATTTTTGGGACAAAAGCATACCTTAGAGTTAACTGCCACTTTTTTTGCCACGTAAAAGGAAGTTAACAAATTTGGAAATCCCAATTTAGATTTTTTTCTCGATAACATTTACAAATAGTAAGAAAGATTACAAATAAGATGAAGCAATGTAGAAATTTGTTATTTGGTTTAAAAAAACAGTTGTTTGCAAAAGAAATGACTATTAAGTAGACCCAATTTTTTAAAAGTCTCAGAAACTTTTTTATTTTGTGGACAAATAACAGAAAATTATACAAATTGGAAGTGTCACATAGTGAACCCACTAGTTTAAACACTACTTGGGTCAAGAAGAGAAGATTTCTGGGGCTCTGGGAGACTTCCTCTTGCCTCTTCCCAGTCATTGCCCCACTCTACCCCCAAAGGAAACCATTATCCTAACTTCTGAAACCACAGGTTAGTTTTCCTGTGTTTAAAGTTCATATAAAAGGTCATACAGTCGACATTTGGGGGAGGGGGCTTTAGCTCAACATTGTATTTATGAGGGATCAAATATAAAGTAGGTGCTGACCCAGCTTAAGGGGTGTTTTCCTTTAATAATTAGAAGACAAATAATAGACTCACATAACCCATTTGGTGACGTTTTTAGGTGTTCCGTGTTAATAGTGACTGCCTATCTTTATTCTCAGAAAAAGTTTTTGAGTCTGAAGTTAACACTTTTCAAAGTACTCTTTCAACCAGCAAAGATTGAATCCCTGGTAGGTGGCAGGCAATGTGTTAGATATGGGGACACAAAAATGTCTTGAACAGACAGCTTGTGTTTGCAGGACCTTGTAGGAGCAGGTAGGACAGCACAGACATAAGAGGTGTCTGCTGAAGATATAAAGGAGAGGGCAGAGTGGAGTCAAGAGGCGAGAAACCAGGGAAATTCCATGGAAGAGGCAACACTTGAGCCGTCTCAGGGTTAGAAGGGTGTGCGTAGCAGACAGAAGGGAAGGGTCAGGCGGCAAAGAAGGTCTGTGCGAGGAAGGACACTGCTCCTGGAATTGCAGGTCACGAGACTGGGAAAGTGGGGGATGCCGCCTGACCAGGCCTTATGCTTAGCCCGCAAGTAGTGGGGACTGTCAGAGAGTTGTAGAAAAGAGGGTAGAGTGATGGGAACAGATAAATCTCACAACAGTAGGGAGATGTGGTGAATTACAGTATCTTTCTGTAGAGCAAGCATCTGTGTTTAGACAAATGGTTAACAGGTGGCAGCCTCTGGTTCACGGCATTCCAGCTGATCTGTGCCGTTTTTTGTGTGTGTTTTTCTTTACAAAATGATTGCATAAAACCCCTCCAGTTTCAGAAAGTAGATTAGAGCTCCTGAGACCAATTTGTACACTGTTGCAAGCAGTGGTTCGGGTGAAACAATGAAAAGGGCTTAATGAGAGGGCACTAAGGGAAAAGGTGGACTCCAGGTATTCAGTTACAAGGACTGAGTTTCTGTTGTTCTTTTAAGATTATATTTATTACTTGTAGAGAGGAAGGTAGTGAGAAAGGGAGAAAACATGTGGAATGTGAGAGAAACATCGATCCGCTGCCTCTGGCATGCCCCCAGCTGGGCACCTGGCCCACAACCCAGGCACGTGCCCTGCCTGGAAATCGAACTGGTGACCTTTCGGTTCTCAGGCCGGCACTCAGTCCACTGAGCCACTCCAGCAGACCCGGAGTCAGTAGTTCTTCATGACTGTTTAGATTAGGGAAGCGAGGGAAAAGGAAGAATCTGAGAGTGAGCGGGATTCTGAGGTGTGACTGCTTAGGAGGAGGTAGTGCCATGAACAGAGATCACGAAGTGAGAAGCATGAGGGGACACACTGAGCCCCGGGAACAGGGAAAGAAGTTGAGAAGCCATTAGAAAGCGAGGAGGACAGTGAGAGACACACTGTTGTGTGACAGCTGGTTAACACACGAAGTGGGAAGGAAGACCAAATAGTCAGTTGTGCCATGTCATTCTCTTGGAAGTCATGTAAAAGGTTAGGGACATGACTCCTACATTGGTTTCAGGAAACTACTTAGTCGTAACCTCGAGTGGATATAATTTCCACGAGTGTTAAGGTTAAGAAACCCTTAGCTTGCGAAGCTGAAAAAGAAACCACCACTAGAGACTCCCTCCTGGGGAGACAGAGGCAAAGAGAGCACAGGCCGCTGAGTGGGCTGGGTGGTACGAGTCGGGGTGGGCTAGTTTGAAGGTAAGGAGGAGTAAAGGATTGTGTTTGAAAGTGTTCCAGAAGTATAAAGCTGTTCACCAGCATTTCTGTGTCAGGCTTGTTGGTCATGTAACACTGGCAGTCTTCGTTGTTAATGTGCTTTTCTCTTCCACATTGATTTTCCTCTCTATACATTAGTCCAGTTTTCTTATTGTCATAAAAACTCTTAATGTAAGCATTGTCAATTCATGATGCTTTGGATCCTTCTTCCCACAGATTGGGGTGGGGGTTTGGTGTACCTTGTAGTTCTAGTAGCAGAGGACATCTGTCACAGTATAAAGAGTGGCTTTACATGCAGAATGCCTAATCTTATTTTAGTTGTTAGTGCCTTGGGCAATGTGTATCTTCTCTGAGTTCCCATATTTTTATCTATGAAATGGGTAGGTAGCATTGCCTTCACTGGATTAAGAGAGATGATGTGAAAAAGTGTCTAATGATGCCTAGGCACATAGCAAATGTCTCAATGGAACATAATAACCATTAACATGGTACATTTTCTGCCTTTTGTCAAAATAGCCTACATATGCTATAAACACGCTTGCTGAGTGGCCAAGACCAAACTTTTAAATAGTTTTTTTAAAGCTTCAAGTAGCTGCCCAAATCTTTTTCTCTACTGTTAACATGGGTTTTGGCTTCTACTAGAAATACAGGTTTCCATTACAAATTTTACCTGCCCACGTGGCTGTGGCCCTGGGACCAGAGTAAGTCGATGTGGAGGGTAGTGGTACCTGTTCATCTGGTAGCTCCTCTCGGCCAGGCAGTGTTGACTCTTCTCCAGTTGCCTACGATCACATCTTTTAGAAGTGCGGGCTAAAGTCTTTGGAAGAAAACCATCAGAGGGAACTCAAGCATGAGAACACACTGGAAATCTCTGAAAGTCATTTAAAATTTGCAACTTTGTCCCTTTTCTCCCTCTTTTAGTGTTCCTGGGTATTCTACTTTTGTGAATGGTTGGCTCTTTTAGTAGTATTGTTTCATTTCTAATTACTATTTCTGTGATTTAATGTAGCTTTATTTGTTTGGAAAACCACTCTATAATACCTACAAGGTAGTCCTAAAGAAGTAAGACTATAAAAGGTTTTTGTAATTACCACTTTTTTCCTGTAAAGTATTTTCTGAGGGACTGGCGGGGTGTTACTCACATTTGCTCACTTTTTGCCGGCATTGTGTGAAGGGCTCCAGTGCGTAGCAACGTCCGACCTCTTTAGGTTTGACAGCGTCATGGAGGCAGCGGGCTAAATGTGGTCTCCATCAATTCGTGCCATTTTAGATTTATAGTATCTTCTAAAATATTCTGTACTCCATAGAAATGTGAGCATATGTGGATTGTGGAGTGGAGGATTTCCTTTTTTCCCTCCATTAAGGAATTGATACTTGACTTACAGTATATATTTTTAGTTGTTTAAATTGAGCTTTTCCTGGCCAGGCAATTTTTGTAAGCGTAGTTGTTATGAAGCGGAGATGGAAGGAACTTGTGTCCGTTGGAAGTGTTGGCTTGTGTTAAATTTAGGTGCTACGTCATGCAGAGGTGCAGGATACTAAGTGTTTTTTTCAGTGTTGTGAAATAGCTCGGGAACAAAGGTACACCTGGTATGGTCTTTGGCTAGGTGTCTGTAGCTACCTTTTGATCTTGCAGAAAAAGCCACCACGTGAGAATGGCCATAAGCAGATAAGTAGCAGTTCCACTGGATGTGTCTCTTCTCCAAGTGCCACGGTACAAAGCCCTAAGCATGAGTGGAAAATCATTGCTTCAGAAAAGACTTCAAGTAAGTGTACTTCACTTGTCACACTGTCTAAAATTTATTTTTTTGAGGAGTGTTAGTGGAGCTATTTTTTAATACTTTCAAATTGACTACTTGAGGAAAAAACTCAGACGCACCTAAGTGTGGAATACAATAGCGGATTGTTCCTGTCTGGAATCAGAAGTCCAATTCAGGATTGCATAGCAACCACAAGTAATTAGTAATTGCGTCTTACAGCACTTTCCTGCTTTTACAGATAACACCTACTTGTGCCTGGCTGTGCTGGATGGTACATTCTGTGTCATCTTCCTTCACGGACGGAACAGCCCCCAGAGCTCACCAACAAGTACTCCAAAACTAACGAAAAGTTTAAGCTTCGAGATGCAACCAGATGAGCTGGTAGAAAAGCCCATGTCACCCATGCATTATGCACGGTCTGGTCTGGGGACGGCAGAGCTGAACGGGAAACTCATAGCTGCAGGTAAGAACAAGGGTGAGTGCTTTCTAACTGGAAACCTGATAGCCACACCCCTAAGTGGACATATTACACTTGCTTGTGACAGACACAGTTTGGAAGAGAGGGTTTAATACATCTTCTTTCTTGGCATTCCACTTTACCACACTGTAAGACAATAGGGAAACAATAACTAAATACTGTTGTATGCCTAACTTGATGCAGTGTCTGTTTCTAATTCTTAAACTAATTTAGTCATACTGATAATGTTACTATTCGGCTATTTGTAAGCTCATAATTCTAAGAGACGTGAACTACTGGCGCCTTATAAGTTTGTGGATGCTTCAACCATTCTGGACCAGAAACCTTTGTCCAGTTTAATGTTTTAAACATAAATCTTTGCGGGTCTTTCACAGGTGGCTATAACAGAGAGGAATGCCTTCGAACAGTTGAGTGCTATGACCCACGTACAGATCATTGGTCCTTCCTTGCTCCCATGAGAACACCGAGAGCCCGATTCCAGATGGCTGTACTGATGGTGAGTGCATTAGGTTTCAGGGAGACGTGGCCCACGCTTTGCCTTTTCTGTTAACTGGAGGATGGCGGAAATGCTCATCTCTTACTTCTGGTACAGGGCCAACTCTATGTGGTTGGTGGGTCGAATGGCCACTCGGATGACCTGAGCTGTGGAGAGATGTATGATCCATACGTAGATGACTGGATTCCTGTCCCAGAGTTGAGAACCAACCGTTGTAATGCTGGTAACAACGCTCTCCTTCTGAGGTAATCAGTATTTAAACATGATTATTCAGTTCTCAGTGTGTGACCTTATTATTTTCTACTCACATAGGGGTGTGTGCTCTGAACGGAAAATTATACATCCTCGGTGGCTCTGATCCGTATGGTCAGAAAGGACTGAAAAACTGTGACGTTTTTGATCCTGTAATAAAGTCATGGACAAGCTGTGCTCCTCTGAACATTCGTGAGTTGATTTTCTAAATTTTTTTCTCCCCTCAACCCCCCTCCCCCCAAAAAAGACCTCCATATCAGCAGCATGTGCAGTGCACACTTACCGTTTCGGGAGACAGTGGTGATGACTTTGGTCTGGCCTGACTTCACAGGTAGACACCAGTCTGCAGTCTGTGAGCTCGGTGGCTATTTGTACATAATCGGAGGTGCGGAGTCCTGGAATTGCCTGAGCTCCGTGGAGCGTTACTGCCCTGTAAATAACACCTGGACTTTAATTGCACCCATGAACGTGGCTAGGAGAGGAGCTGGAGTAGCTGTTCTGGACGGTGAGTGTCGGGGTTTGCAGAGGTGAGGAGTAGGTGGTGGCAAGAGTTTGTTCTAAGGTCCCAGGAGCGTGCCGGGGTGACTATAAGCTTATGTGATGAGGGACCTGGAGGCAGCCGTCTTCCGTGTCGCAGTGGGGTTGGCGGTACATCTTTCACAAGTGTCTTCATCAGAACTTGATAGGAATTTCATTAATCTTTTGATGAGTTCACTGAATTAAGTTCTAAGTCATTTTCTTCCACAAATCATGCTCTTGATGCATCATTTTGGAGCTTGAATTTATTTCCTTAGAGCAAGAATTTTAAAGTATTTGATTTGCCAAACAAAGTGAGTGCACGCCATCCAGTTCTGGTCATCATTCCAGTCGTCTGCTTTGCACCTGATTGGAGGTGGAACTTCAGACTACTTTCCAAGGATGAAACTTAGTTTTGTAGGGACTCGCCTTCCTTTTCTCCTTCAGTTTATGGATGGACACACAATTGCTGCAGTGATTTTAGCTAGCACTGCTTTGGGGAGAAAAGCTGGGTCTTCGTAAGCCTGTGGCTCAGCTGGAGACAGCATGGGGGTACGCACACCAGCAAGTAGCCTGCTGGCCAGCAGCCTCCAGCCCACTGGGCAGCTCTTGTCCTTGAGTGATGTTTCTTTGTAACGTTGATGAGGTGCCCTCGGAACTCAACTCTTGTTTCTGTCCATTAGCCTGTGATAAAACTTAAAGTTGTAGAACCCATCAACAACATTTAAGTGAGGACCTAATTGTATATGGGTGCAGGTAGGAATGATGAATTTGAGAATCCATAATAAAATTTTTTTCTAAGTAACTATTTAACGTTAACATTTTACGTTTGAAAATAATTTAATTAACTGTTCTGTATGTATATTTAAAAAGTCATAATGCTCAACTTCGTTTCCAAGAAGAAATGTCTTTATCAAAATCATTATATATAGTTGGAAAGCTCTAGAAAACATTCAGTCATCTGAAATCTTTTGAATCTTAGTTGTTACACACTAGACTAATACAAAACTTCCAATGCACAAAACTGTTGTGGTTTGTCACTTACTGTGTCTTTTGGCAAGTTGTCTAACATCTTTGTGCCTTGTTTCACCTGTGGAATGGCAGAAAAAGCAACTACCACAGAGAATTGTTGCGAGAATTGCACTTTAGTTAGGTGGTGCCAATCCTCCCTCCCCCCCACAACCCCCCTCCCTGCCCTAGATTGCCCTGAGTTCCATGTGCAAGTGGGTTTTCACTGGTTTTATTCCATATATATCCCCAGCCTCTCGAGTGTGCTTGCCACACTGGTAGGCATTTCATAAATGCTTCTGGCAGAATGAAGAGGCATTTCTAAGAACCACTGATTTTAGCAAAAGACAGATTTAGGGGTTTGTTTTTTTCCCTTTATCTAGATTTATTTGTCTCATTTCTCTTTTAGGAAAACTATTTGTGGGTGGCGGCTTTGATGGCTCGCACGCCATCAGCTGTGTGGAGATGTATGACCCAACTAGGAATGAGTGGAAGATGATGGGAAACATGACCTCACCAAGGAGCAATGCTGGGATTGCCGCTGTAGGGAACACCATTTACGCAGTGGGAGGGTTCGATGGCAATGAGTTTCTGAATACTGTAGAAGTCTATAACCTTGAGTCAAATGAGTGGAGCCCCTATACAAAGATCTTCCAGTTTTAACAAATTTAAGATTTTTTCAAACTAACAGGCTTAGTGATGTAATTGTGTTTAGTAGAGGTACATTTGTGAATGAGGAGGGTGGGTGGGTGTAGAGGTTGCTAACAGCAACACAAAGCTTTGCATATTGCAGACTATTAAACATGCTGTACATACTTTGTGTTATTGGGAAAGGAATGCAAAGATGAAGATCTGTTTTGTGTATTTTTAGGGCTACTTTGGTTATTTTACTTTTTGGGAGTTGATATTGTGAAAGAATAAACTAAGAATTGATTGGGCACACCATTTCAAGAAGTCCCCTCTCCTCCACCTTTGTTTTGGCAATTTGCACATTAAATGGCTCTTTCCTCAAATGTGTATTATTAGGTGGGGGGGGAAGGGCACTGAGATACAGGTGGTTGGGTTTGTTAACCCTTTTTCAGTAACTGGAAACCCTCTATAACAAGAGACTTATTTAACTAGATGGCAATGACTATTTTTGTTTTTATTAAAAGAAAGCTGACATGCCTACCAAGATTTAATCTTTTATGATTGCCTTTTATAACTTTTTATATTCTCAGCAGAGTGCTTTACCTGTTGAAGATGTGGTGGATTCATATTACGGAAGCAGGGGGGCAGTCCTGACAGGTGCAGAGTGGAGTGTTCCTTTTACACACCTAGAATACAAATTTCTAAGCATTTGCCTCAGTTACTTTTTTTTTTTGAGAATGAAGTACCAATGTTTATTTGAATGGAACTGCTGAACAGTAACATAGCTTTAATTTTTATTTGAAAGGCCAATTTTAAATATTCCGACTTTTTGAGGGTATGTGATATATAGAAGATACTTAATATTCAACAGTAAAGAACAGTGAAGTATTTTATTTTCTCTTCTAAATAATTCCTGTTTTTAATCACTAACAAAACCATCCCAATGGCAGCCCTTGACTGTGCAAACAATTAAACCGTATGGACTGATGGGGGCCGCCGTTATCAGAACTATGTTTGGTTCAGTGTTTCTACCATGCGGTGGCCCTGGCTGTGGTGACCTGGTGTCAGATGTGTAGTGCTGCACATGAAACTTCCGGTGCCCGCCCACATCCTGCTGCCGATGCAAACATGTTAAAGGTACTTTGCAGGAAATCCTTGCACCATGGGATTAGTATCCCTGTGTGGTCTGTGTACCCGTTCATTACTGGATGTTTTGGGGAAACGTTTTTTCCAGTAGCATTGAGTGGAAAGAGTACTCACCCAGCATCTTACGTCTGAAAGAAGGGCTGATACAAGGCTTTAAGGTGTCTTCCCTCTGAGAAGACCGAGAAGCACGCCAGGATCGAATGAGCTAGCCGAGACAAGATGACTAGTAGTGGCTGACTGACTGGAACTTCGACACCTTATTTGTATCATCCATTCCACAAACACCAAGAAAGGAAATCCGTTCACCTAGTTAGTCTATTGCTGGTTGTTCGGGAGTAAAACTAGGTTGGCAAATTTGAGCCTAACGTGATCACTTTTTTTAAAATGACTCTGCTTATGTTCTATTTAGCACAGGAAATTAACTTTTAGTTGGGAATTCAGCAGTAAAATCCTTGAAGTTACTTCTAAGTTCCTAAGTAACTCTTAAATGCAAATATGTGAGATTACTTTGGCTCAGAGTTCTCCTGTATTACTATTGATGCCAAACAGGTATTTTGGTGGCTAAAAGATATTTTTGAAGTATGTTTTGAATACAAGAAGTTTCCATAAGGGGGGGAAAACAGTCCTCAGTGATGAACTGTTACTGTTTATCCACACCTAAAAGGTACATTTTTTCTTGAGTTGAGACAGTGTGGCATAGCCTCAGCATAATTAATTTTTTTTTTACCAGTATGGGTTTTGGAGTAATTTAGAAATAATATTGATGATAACCATACTTGAGGTTGGTTGTCATAATACATAAAACATAGTAGATCCCTAAAACAGTTGCAAAACTAAAATACCTGTTAGAATTAACAAAACAATTGGTTATACCTCAGGCATGATTTTTTTATTACTACTCTTTTACTTTCAAGATAGGGCTTTGATTTTTGGCTTGTAGTATGTCAAACATGCTTTACTCGTGTAATCACATTTTGGCAGGGAACCTCCTGGATTTAGGAATGTGATATAGCACTAGCAACCTTGCTTAATAACCTATAATCTCTCTGGACCTCAGGATTCTTAATTTAAAATTGAAGTAGGAAAAGGAGAAAGAGTCGGATCACTTTCTCAACTCCAGAGTTGCCTTTAGAAAAGCCACAGAAAACTCAGTCTCTGTAGTATTAGGCATTTATTTGTACTCTACTTGGTTCCAAAAAAAAGGATTTAAAGAGTCTTTCACTGACTGAGACAATGTAAATTACCTAACTGAGACAAGGTAAATTAACACGGTGTAAAAGAGAAAGAAAAGCAAGGAAATGTCAATATATGACTCTTAAATGGTAAAGCCAAACCACATTGGCTTTAATAAATTAAATCATCCACAAGGAAGGATATCCTTCCATCTGTTAACAACATGGGTGGACCTTGAGCACACTGTTAAGGCAGAGAAAGTCAAGCATTGTGTGATAGCACTTACATGTGATGTCTAAAGCCACACCTGTAAAAACAAGTAAAATGGTTAGCAAGGGATCGGGGAGGGGCAGGGTGAGAGTAGTGCGTGAGCATACGGACTGGGCAGCCAGTAGCAAACAAGCCATAAAGATCTAACGCACAGTAAAATGAATACAGACAATATTGTATTGTAATCATGTAATACGACAAACATCCCACATGGCAGTCATTACAACATATAAATGTATCAGAGTAACACGCTGCACCTTAAATTTACATAATGTTTCATGTCAAATTTACTCAATTTTTAAAAATCAAGAAAAAATGTTAAATCATCTGTAGGTTAAAAGATTACCATGAAGCACCCATTTCCTTCATAATAGCACCCATTTCCTTCATAAAAAAACCAGGAGTTTCTCAAGAGACTTAAAATGATACATTGAGCAACAAGCAGAACTTATAAAGAGGGGCATAACTCATGTACATGCCATGGATTCTTCAACCTACCAGCACGATGGCCAGCGAAGTACCTAAGCTTCACTGTTAGCTCTGTCACTCACTGGAGGCTGACTGAGAAGCGAAAGCTCAGGTACCAGAGATGATACCTTGTGGAAACAGAAAAAGCTAAAAAGGGCATGTGTTTGAATAGGTGGATAAGGGAGGAGTTACATTCACCTAGCAAAGGAAGTAATATAATTTTGACCAGAAAAAAAATCACACAGCATAGCAAACTTGAATGAGAGAATGAAACTTAGCAGAGGAAGTGAAACATCCAGCAGTTTAAGAACAGGGTTGCTGCATTAAAAACTGGAAGGCATCTACCAAACAGGATCAGCTGTCCACTAAGGCTACTGCAAGTCACGGTAAGACCAACCTTCTACATGAAACTAGGGTCATCTGAATCAAAACTATAAAGTACAGACTTGAAAGAAAACATCTGAGAAAGGATTTGAATTCAAAACAATAAAATCAAGTTTTTAAATGGGCAAAAGATTTGAATTGACACTTCACCAAAGAAGGTAAATGGATTCTAAGATGGTCACTATCACAAATCATTAAGAGAATGTAAAAAGCAAAATGTCATACACACCTATTAAAACCGAATAATATACCAAATTCTGGTTAGGATACAGAGTAACTGGCACTCTCAAATTGTAGGAAATTAGAAAATAGTAAGGTCACTTTGGAAAACAGTTTGGCCATTTCTTAGAAAAACACCCTATGACACCACCCCATTCCTAGGTGTTTACCCAAGTGCAATAAAAACATGTTTGTGCAGAAACGTGTATGTGAGTGTATCAGCTTCATTCATAACTGCCAAAAACAAATAGCCTTTCAACTAGTGAGTGAATAAATTCCGTCCATATGATAGACTGCTCAAGAACAAAGAGAAATGATGTACTGATAGCATCATGGACAGATCTCAGAAGCATGCTAAAAGAAAAGCGAGCCTCAAAAGGCTCCATTTATGTAGCGTTACAGAAAGTTAAATTGGAAAAGGCTAGTGTAAAATGATGCTAGGAACTTTGATGGAACAATCCTCCTGAATACCTCTCGTGAAATCACCACCAGCTCCTCACTAAGGCACAGGCAAGGACATCATGTAAACAGACAGCCCTTCCCCAGGTGCGACCTTCCCCATCAGTCCATTCTAGTGGCTCATGACATGCTTATGATGGCTTCTATTCAAAGTATAATAGTCATACATATTGAAAAATGGAGATTTTAAAATCTGAATCTGCTCTTAAGGATTTGATAATTCTTGTATCAAAAATGTATGAAAGCAGTCTGCAGAGTCAATGCAGTACCTATCCAAATACCAATGGCATTCTTATCAGAACTAGAACAAATAATCCTGAAATTTCTATGGAATCTTAAAAGACCACAAATAGCCAAAACAATCTTGAGAAAGAACAAAGCTGGATGTACCACACTCCCTGATTCCAGGCTATACTACAAAGCCACAGTAATCCAAGCAGTACGGTACTGGGACAAAAATAGACACATTGGAACAGAATAGAGAGCCCAGGAGGAACCCTTGCTTACAGGGTCCATCTATGACAAAGGAGGAAGGAATATACAATGAGGAAATGACAGCCTCTTCAAAAAGTGTAGCTGGGAAAAACTGAACAGATCATGCAAAAAGAAAAGAAACTGGAGCACTGTCTTAGACTATACAAAAATAAACTAAAAAGGGATCAAAGACAAAGCGAGACCTGAAACCATAAAGCTCCTAGAAGACAGCACAGGCAGCAAACTATCTGACATCAGCCCCAGCAATCTCATTACGGAGAGGTTCCCTCAAGCAAGGAAAACAAGCAAAAATAAGCAAATGGAATATTACTCAGAAATAAAAAAGAATGAAATCTGGTCATTTGCAACAACATGGATGGACCTAGAGGGTATGGCCAAGTGAAATAAGTTAGAGAAAGAGACACTGTAAGGTTTCACTTGCATGTGGAATCTAAAACAAGAACAGATTCACAGAAACAGATCACACTGATGGTTGCCAGGTGGAGGTGCGACTGAAAAAGGTGAAGGGGAATACACTCAATATTATTGTCGTATGTGTGTGTGGTGACAGGTGATTTCTAGACTTAGTGTAATAAAAGTCAAAGTTGAAGGTTAGAAAAGAAGGCAACAAGAAAGAAAGTCAAAATAAAAAAGATTACAGTTAGAAGAAAACACCTTCACATATCAATAAAATTTCAGAAACGTCAACATAATTGACAATGTACAACATAAAAGACATACAAAGAAAATTAAAACCCACATAAATATGGGTGAAATATGAAGCAGCAAGCAGCTAACAGGAGTGAAAGGAACTGTTCTGAAGTGTGTAACATGTATTAAAAAGGAAGGAAAAGGGGGAAGTAACAAAGCAGAGCCAAAACCCAACAGTGACAACCAGAAGCAGTTCGGGGATAAAGACCTGAGTAAAGTCCTTTTGGTCGGAAAGGGATGTTTTGGCTCCTCAGGGAAGGAAAGGAAAGAGGCAGAGAGCAGAGAAGCTTCTCCTCCCCCTGGTTCCAAGGACACAGCACTGAGCCCCAGGTGGAGGCGCGGCTCCACGCAAACGCACAGCCAGTGGGCCCTGCACAGACGTCTGGTGAGCATCCTGAGTAGGTTGTTATTGGCGAGGCTCACTTTTATAATCATGCCTGTACACAGTTCAGAAATACAATTTGGAAGTAAAATTAAAAGTAAAATCTTAGTAAACAATGTATTGCTTTAAAAAATAAATTAACATTTATAAAAGAATACCAGATTAGATTTTACCTAATGTATTAACAAAACCATAATATATTCTATTAAACAAGGACTGCCAACTTGCTCTGTAACTAAACAAGAAATAAGTCAATTAAACACTTGGTTTAGGGAGCGAACATCGGCCACTGCCACCTAATCCCACAAATCATGCTGTTTCATATGTAAGATGAAACTCCAAACAGGTCTCCTTGCTGTTCCCACTAGACACACACTGAAAAGTGACAAGCGTAGGGAACAAGACAGACTGTTACTGCAAGTTGGAGCTAAAGTAAAAATTCTGTTTTCAATAACTTGGGGAAGGGAAGGGACGTGTACTATATTCACCAGGACTACATGGAAGACACTTGGATCACACAAGAGCCCAGGGTAAGATTTTGTATGGAATGGTCATGTCCTAATTGTTTCTTGGAGTTTGGACATGTCACTGGTCACATAGCCATATTCAGGGTGGAAAGAGATGCTGACACTGTGCCTTCCTCTGATGCCACAGTGGCTCCTGCCCTCAGCTGACTAACAAGGTGGCTGTCCTTTCCTTAAACACACTGGCTCAGTATCAGGAGTGGAGGTAGGGAGTACTGTCAACTTCAGAAGAGCTGACTCCACAGTTTATCCCACAATGGACGCATCAGGCAATTCAGAGAACCTCAATGAGATTGTCAGTAATAAGCAATCACCTTTTTATACAAATGAGACATTTCTTACAAGTCCCTTGGGTCTGGCTGCAAAGGTTGAAAGCTACTCTGTTGTTCTTGAGGACAATCAGACTCCGGTCCTGCTGCTGAGCATGTCTTCACACCACCCCCTGCTCCTGGCCTCGGGGTACACAGAGGCATGGCACTGCTGCATGGCGCACTCCATCTCCACCAGCTGGCGGCACCCGATGGTTAACCTTTCCCTAGGGAAGAAACGTCCGTGACTGCGCGAGCTGGCCAGGTGAGTGAGGACATCTTAATACAACAGGATGGCGCTGGGGCTTGAAACACATTCTTTGGTACTCAAGAGAGGAGAATACCAAGAGTTACGGTTTCCTAGCACAGACAAAACAGAGGAGGGTAACAGGCGCTCGGACTAGTTCTTAATCAACACGGAAATCCCGATGCAATTCCTTGAGTTAAGGAATAAGGGCGCTCATGGCACACCTGCTGCCAATCAGCAAAGCTGGAGGCTTAAAAATAGTCCTCTGTGTGGTCTCTGAAGGACCTCTCCCAGGAGCTGGGCTGGCATTGACATGTTTTGATCCGAGGGGTAAGCAAGGCCTGGGGAGTGGGTCCAGACCACACTTTCTGTCTTACTTAGTTTAGGAGGTGAAAGACAGGCAGACTGGAGGGCACTAAAGGGTTAGTTTAGGAGGTGAAAGACAGGCAGACTGGAGGGCACTAAGGGTTAGTTTAGGAGGTGAAGGACAGGCAGACTGGAGGGCACTAAGGGTTAGTTTAGGAGGTGAAGGACAGGCAGACTGGAGGGCACTAAGGGTTAGTTTAGGAGGTGAAGGACAGGCAGACTGGAGGGCACTAAGGGTTAGTTTAGGAGGTGAAGGACAGGCAGACTGGAGGGCACTAAGGGTTAGTTTAGGAGGTGAAAGACAGGCAGACTGGAGGGCACTAGGGTTAGTTTAGGAGGTGAAGGACAGGCAGACTGGAAGGCACTAATGGTTAGTTTAGGAGGTGAAGGACAGGCAGACTGGAGGGCACTAAGGGTTAGTTTAGGAGGTGAAGGACAGGCAGACTGGAGGGCACTAAGGGTTAGTTTAGGAAATGAAGAGCAGGCAGACTGGAGGGCACTAAGAAAGTGCACCTACTGCCAGCAGCAGCCACTAGGGAGGGGACAGGAAGCTGACAGAGTATCAACTATTAATGTGAATTGCTGAAGGACGCTATCTAACAGTTAACAAGTGAATATTACTTACTCTAACCGGAGGTGGAAGCAGAGTAATGCCCACCGTATGCCATGCCTACGCATTTTACCTGAGATGAAGCCCACCTGGGCTCTCAAGTGTCTATAGAGTCCAGATCCCATTGAAATCTATTTAAATATACTAGGAAGTCATCCATGTAAGTTCATGAAGAATACCCAGCATCTAGTACAGCGTCGGGCACATTAGGTGTTCAAGAAATGACAGTTACTTTTATTATGTAAATGATAGTTGTAACTTCCTTAGCTTCTAAGATCACTCCGAGCCATCTCCACGGTGTTGGGGAAGATCACTAGCTACCTCGCCCCGCGGTCCCCTGCCCCCATGGATGCCTCAATGTGGGATACAAAGGAAAATGAAGGCAATCGGTACTCAGGAAATGAACGGGATGGGAAACAGTGGTGGCAGCAGAAGTAAATACACTGTATTTGAGTGGCCTCCAGTCCTGACAACGTGTGGTGTCTGTGAAGCTGATTAAAATCTGACTTTTGGCTTTGTGTTACTCGAGTCCTACTTTCTATACTTAAGATTGCTTAAAATTTAGTGTTACATTGCTGCCAATTCTTCACAACTACTCAGAAAATGATTTCCGGAGGACCCCCAGAGATCTAAAGTGAGAGAGATGTTTTCTTCAAACTTAAAAATGAAACACATCCCTATTGCTGTTCTTGATTATTCCACATATGAAAACTGCTCCGTTGCTAACTAGACTTTGAATCGATTTGTGTCTTTTCTTTTTCTTCCTGCCTTCTCCTCTCAGTTATAAGGTGAGCGCCTCTCCTCCTCCCATCCCAGTGGCACTTGGTCTATTTGTAAGTCGTCATTCTGACAATGGATCGTCACCTACAGATCCTGTTTCCTATAGAAGCTGTCATTGCTGACCGAGGAAAGTACCAGGTCTTTTTCATCTTGTATATTTGGTCTACCCTGGATTGCAATGACAGGAATTCTTGAGTTCCTTTGCCTATGGCTTACACGCACAAAGACAGAACAGTAAACGTGGAGTCACCTAAGCACCTGTCTGCCATTCTGCAGTGAGTCATCCCGCCAGGCGGGCTGTGAGAGGCGGCCCACTCAACATGTTTTGATGTCTCTTAACTGCTCAAAAGTTCCTCCTTTGTGTTGGGCCTAAAAACCCCATCGATCTGACCTGAATCTTGAAACAAAACAAAAAGTCATCATCCCTTTTTCCTCCAACAGTACAAATATTTTGTCTCTTAGAGTGATCCTATGTCTTTTTCCCAAACTAAACAACCCCAACTCCACACCCTCTCTGGAGCAGAGGTCGACTGGCGGTGCTTCCAGTTCTGTGATGCTGTGTCTCCCATGAGAGCTCAGCAAGACTGCCACTGTCCTCCCGCCGTCCTAGTATGGGTGTCACACTTGCCTGACCAAATTGCAAACAGGTCAAAGTGGAAATTTTTTTTTAAATCAATAAAAAAAAACCCTCCATCATTTGATTAATTTCCATGACTAATTTTGTCCAAACAGAACAGTAGTAGTGAATTTAAATGACCTAATTCCAATTTCTGATGCAATTCTTCCGAAATTCTTTCTAGGTACAATGGAGAAAGTCTAAAATGGGTGTTTGCTTTACAACTCTGCACTTTGGCACACATTTGAAATGTGTACATCAAATGAAAGAAAAGTTGAATACGATGTAATCCTAATGTAAAAACAGTATGTAATAGCTAACATCACACTCAATGCTGAAAGACTGAAAGCGTTCCCCCTAAAATCAGGAACAAGACAAGGATGCCCACGTTTACTGTTTCTACTCAACACGGTACTGGCAGTTCTGTACAGAATAATCAAACCCCCACACAAAAGTAATAGGCACACAGACTGTAAACAAAGAAGTAAAACCGTAGATCCTGAAGAATCCACAAAATAACCATTAGAGCTAATAAACCGTTTCCGCAACACTGCAAAATAAAAGCTCAACGCAAAAAATCAGTTGCACTTCTATACACTAGCAATTCACTATGTGAAAAGGAAGTAACAATAGCAGGAAACGTTCCATTTACAACAACGTGAAAAAGACCAAACCACTTAGGAATAAATTTAAGCAGAGGCACAGACTGGTGCACTAAAGACTTCAGTACACTGCCAAAAGAAACCAAAAACCTAAATTAGTGGCATCCCATGTTCACAGACCGGAAAACTTAGTGCGCTGGTAGCAGTCCCCAGGACAATCGACATACTTAACGCAATCCCTGTCAAAGTCCCGACAGTCTTTTTTGCAGGAATGGAAAGGCTGATACTAAATTTATACAGAATTTAAAAGAGCCCCCAAAAAGCCAAATCTTGAAAAAGAAAAATGTTAGAGGTCTCACACTTCCCAATTTTGAAAACTTACCCTAAACAACGTCGATCAAAACAGTGCAGTACTGGCGTAAAGACAGACACACAGAGCAGCGGAACTGAACGGAAAGTCCAGAAATAAAACCTCACACACCGTCGACTGAGTTTCGACAAGGGTGTCAAGACCTTGCAACGTGGAAAGAGTCATTTCTTCAACAAATGGTGCTGGGACAACTCCACATCCACAAGCAAGTGAATGAGGTTCGACCCACACCTCACATCTTACACAAAAATTAACTCGAAACAAGTCAATGACCTGTTAGAACTAAAACTGTAACATTCTTAGAAAAAGACTTGGGGTAAATACTCACGACCTCAGCTTTGGTGATGGATTCCTAGATATGACACCAAAAGGCCACGCAACAGAAGAAAAAAACGCACAAACTGGATGTTACCAAACTTGTCAACTCTAATTAAAAAATTAAAAAAATTAAGTAAAAATAAAAATGCAAGAACTTATGTAATTTGCCCAGCAAAAATTCTGTTTTGGGACAGTATAAACAATTTGTGTTTTACAGCAAATATGCAAATAAGCCAGCAGCACTTTTGATATAGCTCATTTCTGGTGCGGTGACTACAGTTGGCTTCCCCTCTGCCTCCCTGGCGCTCCGGCCCAAGCACCTGTGCAGTTTGACATTGAACAACTTCGCATGGCTTAGTTCCAAGATTCTTCTTCTCTTTGTGTCTTTGATATTTTGTCTGGTTTCTTATCTGGCAGTGTTATTTTGGGGCAAAGCATACATAAAATATGATTAAACAGAAATCTTTCTCAAAAAATCATTAAAAACTTTGTACATGAAAGGATACTATCAAGAAAGTGAAAAGACAACTTTACAGAATGAGAGAAAATACTGGCAAATTATTTTTGTGATAAAGGCCTAATATTCAGAACATATAACAGGTCAAGCTGCCAGGTGCGAACGGGCTGACCAAGTCAACAAGCCAAACTGAAAGTAACAATCCAGACTTGACTCACGTACTGTGGCCCTGCAAGCAAGGGGCCCAGTGAACGGTGCCAGCTCCCCAGTGCTCCACTCTCGCCCCCAGGACGATGCCAGGCAAGGGTCAGACAATGGACAGTGCAGATGGGCGTCACCTCACTAACGAGGAGCCCTAAACCAGCACTCCTGCCTCTTCGTGGATGCAAATGGCTGAGGAAGGGGAAAGGGCTGTCTTGGTCCAGTCAGGCTGCCATCACACAACATCAGAGACAGGGTGGGCTATAAACAACAGACATTTACTTCTCACGGTTCTGGAGGCTGGGAAGTCCAAGATCAAGGAGCCAGCATAGCACATTCCAGTGAGAACCCTCTTTTATAAAATCATTAATCCCACTGAGGAGGGCTCCACCCTCACGACCTAATCACCTCCTGAAGACCCCACCTTCTAAGATCATCACACTGGGCAATAAGATTTTAACATAGATTTTGGGGACATAAACATTCAGACCACAGCAAAGGAGAAGAGCCAGGAGCAGAAAAGCACTCAGTCGGGGGGAGAAAAACGCTTCAGGCTAGGCCTCCAGAAAGAGGTCTCCGCAGAGCTGCTTCAGGCAAAGCCCCCAAAGGAGGCCTCCCAATGAAGCCGCCTGTGCTTGGAATGCAGACACAGGTGTGGGCATGGCTGTCCCGGGACAAGCGTCAAGCACTGCCTGCACCCCACCCTTAACCCACGCAAGGCTGCAGCCCACCGGCTGAGCATCGAATATGGTGTGGGGAAGGCAGCGGTCCTCAATGGAGGCTGCCAGGTAAAGCCATGAACTGCCAATGGTCAGGCCTGAAAGACCACACACAGGATTCTGGTCTGGAGCCGGATTCCTCATCGAGAATTCTTCACAATGCAACAACAGAAAGAAAAACGACCCAATTAACAATGGTCAACAGGCTAAGCTGGTATTTCTCCAGAGACAAACAAATGGCTAACAAGCACATGAAAAGATGCTCAACATCATTAGTAATTAGGAAAATACAAATCAAAATCACAGTGAGGTAAAACTTCACACTCATTAGGATAGCTATCATCACAAAATGGAAAATAAATGTCGCTGAGGATGTGGAGAAATCAGAACCCTTGTATATTGCTGGTGGGAAGGCAATATGGTGCAGCAGCTGTGAAAACAGTTCCTCAGAGACTTAAGCACAGAATTACCATCTGACCCAGGAATTCTACTCTTAGGGTACACCCCCCCCAAACGTAAAGAATGAAGGAATTCAAACAAGTACATGTACACCAATGGCAACACTACTCCCACACTAGCCCCAAACTGGAAACAAACCAAGTGTCCAACAGACGGATGAACAGGTGAGCAAAATGTGGTATATATTTATACGTACAATGGAATACTCTCCAGCCCTGAAAAGGAGTAAACTGCTGGTTTATGCAAAAGTGAGCTGAACCTCAAAAACATCATGCTAAGTGAACAAAACCACATACAAAAGGTCCCATGTTGTATGATGCAACTTACAAGAAAAACTCAGAATGAGTAAATCCACCGAGACAAGAAGGCAGGTTAGTGGCTGCCAGGGTCTGGGGCCAGGAGGGGAGAACAGAGAACAACTGCCTCAGGGGCATGGGGGTTCCTGCCAGGGCGGGCGATGGAAGTGTCCTGGAAAGAGAGCTAGGGGTGTCCCACCCGCAGCCCGCAGGCCACAAGCGGCCCAGGATGCCTGTGAATGCGGCCCAACACAAAATCGTAAATTATGCATGGACCTTTTTCTTTCCTCATCAGTTTTCGTTAGTGTTTGTGTATCTAATGTGTGGCCCAAGACAACTCTTCTTCCAGTGTGGCCCAGAGGCTCCAAAGGGTTGGGCACCTGCTGCACAACAAAGCGAATGCTCCCGATGGCACTGAATTGTACAGTTTAAAGTTGTTAACTTTGTTATGGAAAGTTTACCTCAATTAAGAAAAGTACATACTTTTATTTTGTATTATCTTCTATCACAAATAATTCAGTCAAATTTACTGCAAAATATTACTGCATCTAGAGACAAAAATAATGTAATTCTTTTCTAATTAAAGCAGAAACATCAAAGGTCTAAATCTGAGTCCTAGATTCTTCTCTAAGGCTTTTTTTCTGCCGAGGCTTCTTGGACACGGGTTCTCAAACTTCAGCGTGGCCTGGAGGGACTGGAAAACAGATTGCAGGGCTCCGCCCCCAGACTTGCTGATTCAGAAGGTCTGGGCAGAGTCTTAGGGTTTGTATTTCTTCCAAGTTCCCAGGTGACGCTGACCCTGGGGTGTGGAACCACAGCTCAAAGGTAACCTCGAAGCCATTACCAGGGAGCTGGTTCTGGGGTTAGAAAGCACTCCCTCCGAAAGCACTTGCCACAGGAAAGAAAGCTTCTGATACACGTGCCTTCTTAGGCAGCATATTAGCTGGATATGCCAGGTACCTTATGAGGCTGATGTTACAACTAGTTTGTATTTCATGTGGAAGCACTGACCTTAGGGACTCGCCTCGCAAATATGCCAGAACACTCCGTCAAGAACTTACAGGGCAACAGAGTGAATTAAACACTTCTTAGCTTATTTCTCATACACATAAAAGATATCACACAAGACATATATGTCTGATATCTGTCTGACAATCTCATTAATTTACCACCTGGGTTTTCTGAGCCAACCCCTCCCTGCTCAGGGTGCACAGTGCAGACAGACGCCAGCAGCAGGAGCGAACGCCACGTCTGAGAGTCTACCAACTACGGGAAGGCAGGACACTAGCTGGTCTATAGTATGAACATCAAGATTCCCCAGTGCCAGGGAGTTCAACTTTTGATCAAAGCCACTTTCAACCTGAAACTTCAATTTCTTGCTTTATCAGAACCTGTAAAATAGTTTTATGTTCTTCAGCTACTTAATTACATCCCTACTGCAATAAATATGGTGTCAGGCACATGAACTGTCTCCTTCCTCACAACTAACACTGTGTAACAAAAATCAAGGGACAGGAAATTCAGACACTTTAAGTAATTGCTTTTCTTAACATTCCCAAATGTGGCCAGCTACATGCAAGTTAAAGCACTCCTCTGTTTGCACCTCCGAACCACAGGAAGACACTAACACTCTCCATGTACTGCGTTTAACCCTGCGTCTGATGAACCTCTGACACCAAAAGAAGGTCTCTTTTGGCAGCTGATCTGGAAACTGCGAGCTGGGCACGACACAGGAGGCTAACATGGGACCACCATTCACTGTGAACAGGGCAAACAATTTCAAAACAAACAGCAGGATAACAAATCTAAAAGCTATGAATCAAAAGCCTGCTGAACAGCAATTGCCATTTCTCAACTCATTCAAGATATTATGTATTTGATTTCAAAATCATCCTTCTGGGTATAAGAGCGAGCTTATTAATATCATCGTTCAAATCTCTGGCATTGTAGGTGGAAAGAACACAACGAAGAGAAAAGCAGGTACAACTGCTCTAACTTTGAAAATTCAACGTTGACCCCTGTACCCTCTCCACCTCCCGCCCTCCTCCAAAAAACCATCCCAATTATTCCAACAGTAAGGTGAACTTTTGGTCAGGTGAAATAAGGTGAAATAATTTTAGACATCTGAACCATCCTGCAAGGAACTCGGCCCTCTAAGTTGTCTAAAGTGGCCTTTCCACCCTTCCAAACACATGGCTGGCGTTGACAGACATATTTTTTACACAAATCTCCTGTACACAACCTTCGAGTACAAACTGTCTGTAAAGATCTATAAATAAGAGTATAACTGATTAATTGATAGTCTGCAGATTACAGTAAAAGGTCATTCTCACCACCAGGAACAACATTACACATGCCCACCGGCTTCAGGTTTTCTTGGAAAACTTGTTCGATTCTAAATGAGCGCATGTTCACAGCTGTGCTGCTTAGTAACATTTGCGTATGATTACCAATCCTAGTGTCTTGATCACCAGATCAATTCATCAATTGAGAGTGCTGACAGAAGCACTTCGATCATTAACTCTGTCACTGAGCCTGCACACAGAATTTCGCGGCCACAAAGGTGTGTCTGCACATTACCAACAGCCAATAAACAGTGATTTAGGGACGCAGCGGCATATTACGTAGCATGAAAGAACAGTCAGTTCCGAACACACAGATTTGTTCCAACCACACTGACAGATTAAAGAACGGTGTGAGCACATAACGCAGGTTTCACATTTTTTACATGTAATTTCAGTAGTGAGAGATGCTAGGTGAACACAGAAAAGTGCACCCAGCTGGGCCACGCTGCTTACGAACACACAAAACACACTCATGAACACACCTCAAAAATGTACCAGCTCCCTCAGCTTCCTGTGTTATGGGCCACATCCACTCACATCTGGTGCTGCGACTTCACATCCAATTTCAGACAACCCTCCCCCAGCACATCATGCAAACTGACCAGCTGCAGCTCTTCCAACGACCACTTCCACAAGCAATCTCAGCTCTTTTTGAGGCCAAGTGCCAACTTTATTATAGCATTTATGTATTTCCTAACCATTGAATGGGCGTAAATCTGTGATATCATTTTGATTTTTCAATGTGCTCCTTATTAAGTTTTTGAGTGACATGCCCCAGCCCCATTTGTTCTCATGAGCCCTGTGATCTTCACTGCATGACTCTGCACAGTGCAGGGGTGACAACAGGAACACACATGTCATGTTACATCAGGACTGTAAACCAATCCCTGCTCCACGTCTCCACAAGGTGACTCTCCTGCTGACTTACAAAAGAGCGTGGGGTAGAGGGCAGGGGGTGTGACACTGGAGGGCAACACTGAAAGGGTTCGTTAAATGGGCTTTTTGCTCCTCAGGAATTTGGGCCCAGGGTTAGGCCTATACCTTCTCTCTGCATACAAAAATCAGATTTATACTACTTTTTTGTTACATATGAATGGTATGAACCAAATTATTTGTTTAAAGAATATATATAGTGTGATTCCACTAAGTTAAAAAACAGGTGAAATTCATCCACATATTTTTAAATAATAATATACAGCAAAACCATAAAGATAAGGTTGAGAATTATGAACACAAAATCACTACAGAGGATGGAAGGGAGGGCACAAATAGAAATGGGTGAAGGTCTGTTTTGTCAACTGAAAGGGAGGCATATGAGTGTTCTGTATGCCAGTTTTCTTCAAACCAGGTACACAGAAACGAGGACTGGAAGCCTCTTTCCAAGGGTCTGTGAGGTCCCAGAGGTCAAAGCTACTTTCTTAATAAGACTGAGACACGGTTTGCCTTTTGCAGCGGCACACTCACTCTTGCAAGATTCACTCTCGCAGTGGTGCACAGCAGTTTCCAGTGACACGTGGGGTGACTATGGGAGCAGAGTAAGGGCAGCAGCTATGAGAGCCCAGCCTGCTCCGATTAAACCAGATGCTAAGAGATCTGAAAAGACATCCAATGCTACTCTTGTTGGTAATAGTTTTTGTTTGGGAAAAATTATCTTCATAATTCTATGTTACTTAACATATACTTAATTAGCTGGTTATTTTCAAAAAAATAAATATTTTAAATTTATCAATTTTAATTTCTAATACAGTAAATATTGATAGATATGACCCACATAAACAAAAGCTCTTTGGGGGGTCTTCAATAACTTTTTAAAACAGAAAGGCCAAAAATTTTGAGAACCACTTTAAACCTTATACCTGATACACAAACACAAACACACACACACACACACACACACACACACACACACACAGTCCTTTTGTATGTAGGAAACCTATGAAACATTTCCTACTAATAAAGGTAAAAAAATCATAGTGTAGTGAAGACATAAAAGACCCTTCACCACCAGCAGAAGCTCAGTCAATGATTTATCTGTATATAGATAAGACTTACCGATACTCAGTCTGTGAAACACAATCATAAAGTTCCTGGGCAGTAAATTTGACGCTTTCATTCACCTGAAAAGAACCAAGACACAGTTATTAGAAATGTATATTAAAGCACATAAGTAGTCAGGACACAATTAGAGCGGCCCATGTTCCGAGGGAGCAGGAAGTCATGTTTCTAGTTTTGCATAAAAGAGACAGAACAGGAAGAATCAGAAGCTCAGGGACCACAAGGCTAACACTGAACGATGTGGGAAAATATTACACCTGTTGTTAAAGCCCAGTCTGTTCACAGAACCAGAAGTGAGAGGGGCCTGGGGGTAGTGAAAATCTCAGCAAAGCAGACAATCGCTTTGTCGATCAAATGGACAAAAACAAAAAGCAAACACATACCCCATGCAACTGGTTCATGCTTGTTAGCCTAGCCTCTTAAAACATTTCTAATTTTAAATGTTTCTTTTCTAGACAAAGTCAATAAAATAGAAAAAAGTAAACTTTAAAATTACTAAAAACGGGCTAAAAGGGCTGCAGTGCACTTGGGGTCACGTGGGGAGACCACTGCAAGCAGAAGCAGCCACATGTTGTCATGTCCTGAAGACGACAAAAAGCTCAAGCTGAAAGAAAAAGTCCAGAATTCAGCTCGAACAGCACTTGAATTCGATCACTGGCCCTTCCAAAAGTTATTACTGAATAAACCTTCACTTTCATTTCAATACGAAGGTTATAACTATGGGGAAACGTCTATCTGTTTAGAAAAAAAGTTTGATTTGCAGACATTTTCTAAAGAAATGCCTTTCTCAGACTGTTGAGGTCTACATCTCTAACATGTTTACAGCCACAAAGGTGCTCTGAACGGAGGTCACACTAACAGTCCTGCGTCGCACACAAACAGGCTGTGATGCACGGGCAGGGGCCACGGTGAAGGAGTTCTGTATTTCTGGAGGCTTGCTGGTGATTTAACTTAGAGTTCACTTCTGTGTAGGGAAGACTCTACAAATTTGTACAGGGAAATTCTCTTTATCAGGCAACTCAACAAAGAGCACAGTGCCTAAAGTGTCAGAAATTCTGAAATAGTAAAAGGGAAATGAAATGAGACTATCTTCTATTCGATTTATTTAAAGTATTGTTAGTTGGTATACACTTTTTTTCTGGGAAAAAAAAATGTCCTCATCCTGATTTAATTAATATTCCTTTAAAGATTCGTATCATGAAAGTCTTCTATAGAGTTAAGGGTATTATTTGTAAAAATTCCATGAGCTTCTTAAGTATTTTCATAAGAAATTCACCATATTTGTGTAGAAATTATTTCATTCATTGAAAGTTAAAACTACATAGTTTTAAATATAACATTCGAAATGCATACAATCCTAAATTTTTGCATAGTATTTGTTAGATATAATATTTAATATATTTAATGAATGTTTTAAGTTAGTATATAATTTATCTTAATTAACTTTTTAGGTACTTTACAATTTTTACTAAAAGCGTCTTCTAAAAATGTTCTAAAATATGTGTTTAAACTATCAACCAGTGCAATTCCTACTTCCTTACAAGCTCTGCTCTGGTCTCAGGCCTCTGATACTTTCACGACTGGCCCAGCAATACCAGAACCTACAACACGTCAAACGGGCACGCGAATGCCAGCAACACTGCAGATGCCTGATCGCAGGATGAAGGGTTGGAATCGCCTGTTCTCCATCAACTGTTGAGGAAAGTCAGCTGAAGACTGGTTCTGAACATGATATAACATGAACACAAAATAGTTCCTTAAGCCTTGAGTAGACTTCTAGAAAAATGAGTATCTAGATGACTCTTTACTTTTAAAAGTGATCATCCACATACATTTGGACACTTATCCCAGAATACAGCTGGGGTACAAGGGTGATGTGGTTCCAAGTCATTGGGCACTTACAAAAAAGCAGTTGATTTGCTTCCAAAAAGGAAAACTGAAATGCAAATTAGTGACCTATATCACAGACTCTAGCCTGAAATACCTTGTTTCACCATATTCATTAATTTTGATGCAAAACACTCTCAATCACTTTGGGACATTATAAATTACACTGTCAAATATCATTTTTATGTTCAAGTGTACAGTTTGAATTCCCAGGGAACAAAGAGTTAAAAGATGCCTTTGTCAGTAAACATTATTAGAATTATGACTATAATGTGAATTATGGAATTGGAGTCATTAATTCATTTACTATTACAAAGCATGCTGAATATTAGAAAGTAGCTATATTATTTTTAATTCTTAAAATTTCAAGAACAAAAGGCAAAGAGTAATATAAAAGTAGCCAACATGTTAAAAACTTCAGATGGTCCTATCCCTGTTAATGATATATATGAGACAAATATCTCCAGTGTAGGAATTGGTATAGAAAAGAAAGTTCTGCTAAGAGAAATGACTTTACAAATCTGGAAATCAATTCCACATATTTTTTTAACTAATGTTAGGTATTTTCTCCCAACACTTTAAGCAACAGGAAACCCTAAAAAGACCTAGGTCCCAGATTTTTCCAGGATAAGTGATTTTAAAATTACGTTATTTCCACAAATATGTTTCTGTTAGAATTAATGACTCAACTTGAAATTCAGAAAGTATGATGAAATAACTAAATCTTTACGAATCATCTCAAAGGAGGAAGTCACCCTGACCACCTTAGGTGGCTGCAGAGCAGGAAGCTCCGACCTGTAAAATGCGCACGTCAACACTGAGCACGCACTCTGTGCCTGGCACTGTGCGGCACCTTCTGTACGAACATCGAGTTACTTAGTTTTAAAGAGCTCTGAAACTTTTACATACCGAAATGATTCTCATTTTGCCAGTGAAGAAACTTGACAAAGAGAATTAAATGGGTGGCAGAACCACACTGACCACTCAGTCACTGCATTCTTACTGTCAGGTGTTGCATACAAAACGCAAGATAAAAAACTAAGCAGGAATAAAAGTGAAGAAACACAGTTAAGGAGTTTGACTCTGTAAGAAATGTGAGACGTGAATATACATCGTATTCCTTCAAGTAGAGCATTTTAAAAATTACACACACACTTGAAGAGAAAGAATATACGGGAACGTGGGCTAAGAGCTTTAGGCGGGAACGTGGGCTAAGAGCTTTAGGCAAACAGGAACCAAAGATCAGCAGAATCCTTTCCTTGGATCAGCAAGGATGAGGAAAGCATGCAGGCTCATTTACCAAACACCCTGGAGCCCCACCACGGCTGACTCCAGGGTCCATGCCACTGCTGCTGCTACAGAGAAGACTAAACCATAGCCTTCCTTTTCAGTGACCAGCGGTTCCCGACCAGAGCTGGGTCCTCCTCCCCATGGGCCAGCGGGGGCGCTCAGCTGGGCGGGATGTCTCTGGCTGTCGTGTGACCAGGGAACCCACTGACAGGTAGCATCTGAGGAGCAGGAACGTTAAACAACATGCTGCGTTCCACACAAGAAGTAATAACCTGTCCAAAATGCCACAGCTCCTGATGACAAACCATTCTGTGTTGTAGGGAGTGTATTATTATAGGATTCTACTTTATGTTTGCACTTAGAGAACCAAAGACAAACTCATGTCACTGGGAACCTTCTGCAGCACTCAAGAATTTAAAAGCAAGTATCAATGAAATAACATTCCATTACATTTTAGAACTCTACCATGTTAATTTATACTAAAACTTCTTTATGGTGGAAATATGTTAAGCATTTAAAAATATTTCTCATACCTCATATTTCATTAAGACGTTATAGAGGGTCTCAACATCTTGACAATTACTGTTGGGGACCAAAATCCTAAAAAATAAAATATAATAAAAGCAAAGGAAAGTGAATGAATGGTTAAAAAAATAGCTGAACTTTTTTTTCACAAAACATATTCAGACTGTGAGAGATAACTTATATAACAATCTTAGAATGTTTACAAACTTTGTTGGTTTTAATCAATAAAAAATTATAAAATTATGAGCTTAATGAAACAGAGATGAATTCATTACAATATTTTTGCTTATTTATACTGATACTTACATCATCAATTAATCAAGAACCATAACCATTCTGTGAAATTACAGTTCACATTTTGAGTTATGATACAGATTCATCAAAAGGTACACAGAAATGTGAAGTGTGTTTACATTCCATATCTTTTAAGCTGCAGATAAAGCTTAAAGATCGTCCCTGGAAGTGTTCAACCAACCCCGCCAACTGATTAAACTCAGACACATCCCCTAATGAAAGATTTTGTGACTAAACCCAAATAACACTGTCTGAAGTATCAGCATGCACTATATGAAAAAGCATCAGTAATCAGACTGTTACTGATACTGATTCATAAAAAGACCAAAATGTAAATATATAAATAACAAACAAAAACACAAAAACAAATGGAAACAAGGAAAACATAAAAATAGTAAAGATGATGGAAGAACATATTTCTCCTAGTAGTACAAGAATAATTCTCATTTTCTTACACTAAACATTTTTTAACTCTTTCAAGCTGAGGAATTTCCTTTTGAAAAAAAAAAAGGAAACCGCCCTTTCAGTATGGTACAGTGGTTAGTAGCGATGTCTGCTGGGGTGTGTTGAGCTGTGTGACCTGTTTTTGTTACCTGTTGAATGAGGGTGGGAACAGTCCGTACTTTACAGGGTTATTGTGAGAGTTCAATGAGCTACTGTACGAAAAGCTTTACAGCAGTGCCTGGTCCGCAGCAAGCACCATAATCGATTACAATAGTAACAGCTATTAGCGCCATCTAATACTTTCAAGCCACAGAGTAAGTGCATAAAGATCTAACTAAAGAGAAATCAAACTGCCCCAACTAATTCTTAAGTTCCAGGTGCCTTTTTAATTATAACAATCTCTCTAGAAGCATTTGAGACCTGGCTGCCACATATGTGGTCAGTTTGGCTTAAATAAACACTTATAAAAATTAAAAACAAAACAAAACCCAAGCAAAGTCTCTAGGTCCTCTCATCCTTGCCAGTGCTTGATATCATCAGGGTTGTTATTGTTAGAGTTAAATGACCTCAAAATAATCTTATTAGATCTTTATTTGATCTTTATCTGACTGTGGGGACCTTTTATAAATAATTTTTCAGGATACAGTCACAGTTTTAAAGGGGCTATACTCCCTTGGAGGAGACATATAAAGAACATCTTTAAGAATACACAGAAATCTAAATAATACCATTTTACGAAAAAAGATTTTCTCCCAACAATTTTAAAATATGTCTCCTAACCCTCCCCGCCTCCAAAATAAAGAAGACAGAGGATAATATGATATATAAGGAGGAAGGGTCCCTAAATAATGTGCTTAAAATAGAACAAAGCTATCTAGATAAATTAAACCAACCTTTTGGTAAGATGCAGGAAAAATAGGGTTTTCTAACTCTGTAAGTTAGTGTAAATACACTATCAGCAAAGTAGACTGACATATATTCATTTTTATAGCTTTGGAAATATCCAAAAAGAGGGTAAGAAAATTAGATGGAACAAGGTGTTTATATTAAGAGCCTTATACATTCCAAGTTGAATAGTGGGAAAAAAAAAAAAGTACTTTACTAGACAATAAAATTAACATTTCTTTGTCCTGAAATGCTTTACAGAAAAACTGGTTTTAGAAAAATCAGTCATTTATCTATAGCAACAAGTCATATCCACAGAAAGAAACAAAAGAATTACAGCATCCTGAGATGTTAAACTCCCAGCCTGGCTTTATTTTTCAGTTTTACTGAGGTGCAGCTTACATACCACAAAATCCACTCATTTTAATAAAGGTACTGAGCTGCACAGCAATCCCGCAATCCGATTTCAGACCATTTCCTTTACAAAGAAAGGTCCCTCAGGCTCATGTGCAGTAATTCTCTGCTCTCACCTCCAACCCCAGCCCCAGGCATCCACTAATCTACTTTCTGGTTTCTCAGTCTTTAAGATCTTTCCTTCTTACTATCACCAAAGGCAGTTGTAACTATAGAGAAGAGCATACTAAACACAGAGTGTACTAGATGAGGCAAACTCTAGTGGGTAATGGCTAACTCTCATAATGTCTATTGTAAGTAAAAGAGCAAGATAGATACACGCTGAAAATGCCCAGATCAGAACAAGACCCCCTATATTCTCTCCTTCATCAGGCCTACTATGAGCCAAGCACTGTTCCAGGCCCTTGGAAACCACAGTGAGCAAAAAGACAAAGATTCAGATAGACCAAAGCATCACAGTTCTAAAACTCCTAGAAAGAAAAAAAATCCTGACCCAGCACAGGAAGATAATGAAGGAAGAAAATGATCTCATTCTCATCCATTTGACTTTCTCCCTTGTACTTTTTAACTGCTATTTTTAAACAAACTAGTTTGCAAGTTATTTCTCCAAATGTAAACACTTGATTAGTTGATAAAATAGCACAGAATTATCTTCTAATGAAGAAAGGTCTATTGGTATGTCAGATATATTACTATTATAATCAGAATAAAACTATATATATTACTCCTTAGAACTAGAACATACATCATAGGTTTGGTTATAAAATTTGTTATCTTTAAAGAATGTTTTCAGGTAAACTGAGCCACAAATAGACAAGATAACCTTTATTAAAATACATTCAATTTAAAGTTGAATTTAGACTTCATTACATCCTATGAATGCTGAGTTTATGAGAATGGAATTTGGCCTGTATAAAAAAAGTTGCCAACTTTTACTAACTAAAAGTACAGCTTGTTGGACATACACAGAAAATAAAACGGAGAGAAACGATTTATGAACTTTCATGCCTAAGTAACTCCCCACACAAAAATTCTTGAGAGGTCAGCCTTCTCTATCGCTTTCTCATGGTTTTTTCTTACACCAGCGTGAAAACAAAAGACTCTTTGAATGAAAGCCCTGAAATTACCCTTTGATGGCAACTTTTAAAAAGAATAACAATGAAAGAATCAGTCTTTAGAGGAAATAAAATACTTTTCAGTAAATAACTATTTTTTATTTACAAATATATCCACATTTGTTCTTTCAACAAAAACTCGTAACAATAAGTATTTATCAAATGCATACTATTTTTTCAAATGTACATTATTCTAAGAGTGACAGAATATAAAAGAAAATGAAAAGACATGGTTGCCTATCTTGAAGTTGATTATCTTTGAAAAAAAATTTTTTTTTTTATTTTTAGAGAAAGGGGAAGGGAGGAAGAAAGAGAGGGAGAGAAACATCAGTGTGTGGTTGCCTCTCATGTGCCCCTCACCGAGTACCTGGCCTGCAACCCAGGCATGTGCCCTGACTGGGAATCAAACCAGGGACATTTTAGTTCAGATGCCGGCGCTCAATCCACTGAGCTACACCAGCCAGGGCTATTATCTTTGAAATTTCACTTTAGAATTTTGGAATCAGAATGGGGAATAGCTATCTGGAGCAGGATTTAATCTGAAGCTCACAGACTATTTACAGACCAAGTCTGACCAGAATGTACTTTGGTTTGTCTTACAACAGCATCAACAATAAAACACAGTGTCTTATTGAACACTTATCAAAGTCGGACACTCCTTTTAACACCCTGAATCTAGTCATGCGAACTTGATGAAGTTACCTACTTTCCTGCACCCCAGCTCACCTGTGAAGTGAGAAAGTAATATTTCCTATGTTAAGTTTTATATATGACCTAACTAAAATAACGTATCTGAAGTGTTTAGCACAATGCCTGGCGTGTGTCAATAAGTACTGGCAGCTATGAAAAGCAGTTTTCAGACACAGAAACCAAAGGTCAGAGTTGTTAAAACCTGGCCCAAGATTACCTCCACCATTGTCTTGCTTCTAAATGATTTCATGAAATCAAATAAAATAAAGTTCTTTTAAAATAAAAAGAATTGTGTATGTAAACAAAATCTGGCAAATTATTTTGTGTATGTTTGAACACTAACCGTTGTAGCCGTTTCATCTTTCTCAAAGGCAGGGGGGAAGGGTAGCAGAACCAATACTCCACTACCAATCCTGATTCTTAACCACAAAGCACTTTGAGTCTTCTACTTGTATGTGAGCAGTTAGCATCAAGTACGCAACGTGTTAATCTGAATTAAACAAGTTTCATTCCCATCTCATCTAATACTAGGTAAATATCAATCTATCTCTTTAGGAAAAAAGTTATGCTACTCTAACTTTAAAAAAGAGACAAACAGAATAATCCCACTAAAATTAAAAAGCAAATAACAGGTTAAAATGATTTAACTTCTAAAGTAGGATTTTGAAAAACTCAAATAATACTATTTTCCTGCTAAGGAAAAATAAAGCTGCAGACTCGGAAGTAGGGCAAGTCCAGAATATTTCAGTTTAATATCTAATTCTAGAAATTCAAAGGAGAGAAAGTATGTTCTTAGATACTTATAAATCATAACTTACATCCCACAGAGCTCAATCAATTATGTTCCCTGCTGGCAAGACAAAGTTTTCCATGAAGATAATATCTAAAACAGTGTTTGGAGAGTGTGAGACAAACTCAAGTTTAAAAAGTAATTACGTGGCTTATTTCACTCAGCGTGAGGGCCTCAGGGTCCGTTCATGTTGTAGCAGTGTCAGGACTGCCTTCTTCTTTAAGGCTGGGTAACATTATAGTGTACGCATGTACCAATGCTGCTTATGTGTCCGTGGATGGGCGCTTGGGCTGTGTCCACGGTTTACCTACTGTGAACACTGCTGCTGTGAACGTGAGCATGCAGGTACCTCTTTCAGGCACTGATTTAGATTCCTCTGTGTATGTACCTAGAGTGGTTGAAGTCACAGTGAGTGGTGGCTGCCAGGGGCTGGGGAGAGGAGGAAATGGAGAGAGTGTTTAATGAAAATCGAGCTTTGGTTATACAAAATGAAAGGGTGATGGAGATGTTTGGTGGTGGCAGCTGCACAGCATTATGAGTGTATTTAATACATGAATACACTTTTAAGTACACTTAAAAATGTAAAGGTAATACATTTTATATTGTGTATATTTTATCACCATAAAAATTGGAAAAATTACATGAAATGAAAATATTTGTTTACAGCATCATTTCAAAAACTCATTTTATTGAGGTATATTTCTAAAGCTAAGAACTAAAGACTTAATTATTATTATGAACACTGTAACTATAATTTATATTCAGCATCTTCTTAGTGCCAGTGCCTGAACAAATGCTATCTCCTTTAATATTTGTCACTATTATAAATTACAGATTAGGACACAAATACAAAAAGGTTAATTAATGTATTTAGGTGACAGAGCTAATGAATGAATGGAGCTGCGATTAGTGCCAGTGCCAGGGACTGAACAAATGCTATCTCCTTTAATATTTGTCACTATTATAAATTACAGATTAGGACACAAATACAAAAAGGTTAATTAATGTATTTAGGTGACAGAGCTAATGAATGAATGGAGCTGCGATT
>VMDR010005562.1:0-50836 GCA_007922815.1 Macrotus californicus
CCTACTCTAAACTGAGAGAGCTCTCACATTCCTTTCACAGTTACTTAATCAAAAATATTAAAATTTGAAAATACACAATTTTTTTAAACAAACTCCACTTAAGTGAAATTTTTCTAACTAGCACCCATTTACCTTGACTACTAATGATAGTTTGGGGGAAGCAATAGTTTTTTGGAAATTAAACTTTGTTTCACTAAATTTTGGCCAGTAAATTTTGCTAAATAATGCTCTGCTAGAAGTTATCACATAAGTTCCATTTTGTGCAACTAATTTTTCCAGAACCTATAAACGAAAATTTATACTTAACAAGAGACAATTCTTCACCTAATAACTTGTATGTTTACTTAGTGATTTCTAAGATCTGCATCTGAAAAAATATAGTTTATGGTGACCACAAAGATAATGAATACTATTGGTAAGCGTACTGCTCTTACATAATATCTTAAAAATGTGTTTTTATTAGGTAGTCAGTGACTATCATAGGTATGAATATTAAACATTCCCCTGTCAACTAATTCTTCACATTTTCTACAGTGTTGACCCAATTTCAAGCCTGAATCAGAGTCTTCCACCTTTAGAAGTATAAAAAACAAAAGTAATTGGGTAGCCCTATAAATACAGGTAACTATAATACATGACTTAAGACGCTTACTCATTTAAAACTCTTGCCAAGATAGCACCACCTCCCTTCAAAACAAACTACGACTGACTCACTCCTCTATTTTACTTAATTTTGGAAATAAAAAAACTAAATGGACTCCTAAGCACTCATTTCCCTTGGTCACTGAACCCACCATTTCAAACGTCCAACCTTCAGCCCTGGAGGGGTCGCTGAGTTGGTTAGATCGTGTCCTGATAAGCCAAGGTGGCAGGTTCCATCACAGGTCAGGGCACATACAAGTAGCAACCAATGAATGCATAAATAAGTGGAACAACAAATCGATGTTTCTCTCTACCTCTCTCTCTCTAAAATCAAAATAAATGTTTTTAAGAAGCCAATTTTAAAAAGTAAAGTTCAGCCTTCAGTCTGTGATTCATCACTTCAAAACTAGTTTAAAATATAATAAAATAAAAAAACAATAACCTCAGCATTACCAAGTTCTCTATCATGGAATTAAAATCATAATTTTTTAAAAACTCACCAGATTCAAGAACGATCTAAAGTCATGAAAAACGGAAACAATGTGTACGGTGACTGTCTACGAAGCCAGTCCTACTCAGTGAAACCATCTCACCTCAGATACTTCTAATCCGTGAGACCACCCATTTGCTAGAGTTAACCACCCGAGCAAAAGGTTTTCATTTCGTCTCACTTAAGTGGGAAACTATCAATCTCCCTACATAACAAGTTCCACCCTCTGTGAATATTTCCACATGTAGGAACAAAAACAAAAAACAAACAAAAAAAAGCCTGTAAAGTTGGTGGCAGGGTGAGGACAAAGGGCATTTTGAACCACAGAAGTAAACAGAGAATGAGGACGGAACGGTTTTCTAAATTAAAGTTCCTTCAAGTGGATAAAGGCGAGAAAAAGGCAGGTACCCTTGTTAACACCCCTAGCTCCTTCCTAGCCTTCACTACTGCCCACTGGAATGCAAAGTTGGAACTACCACTCCACAGAAGCCCATCAAATCCTCAAAATGTCAGGTCACCAGGCAGCCTCTGCAATGACAGACTAATACCCCTCCCCCACCCCCCCACCCCCAAAAAGAAAGGTCCAATCCAATAAGTGCAGGTCACTCTGCCCTCTGGGGCAGTTCCAACCGGCGCAAGGAAGGCTCTGCCGTGAGGACGAGAGGGGAAAGACTGACCACCTTTCTTCCCTTACACCCTCAGTTGAGGCAACAAAACAAAGACAGCCCTCCTCCTCCTCCCCGGGTCGTCACTACCCTAGCCAGAGAGGCTTTCCTATTTCCCGGTGCAGTCTGGCCTCCCACCCCCGCCCCCAGGACAAAGAAAAGGCCCCGAGTGAGCAAGGCCTTCCTGCCTCCACGGGTGGGGGGAGGGGGCTGCCGAGGTGAGGAGCCCCCTCCGCTCACCCGCGCTCACACTCACACCCTTGGCCCGAAAACAGCCGAAAGCGGCGGGGAGCGGAGGCCTCCGAGAAGGAAACCTTGTCTGGGAGGGGTTGGGGGTACCTTGAAGTAGCCGCCTTCGTAGAGGGTGTTGGGGGGTCCGAAGATGGCAACCTCCCAGTTGTAGAGGTCGGACTCATCCACCAGGGTGATCCGGAAGCCCTCCACTGGTTCCTCCTGCAGGGATTTAAGCTCCAGCATCAGGGCCTTCTGCGAGCTGGTCATCTGCTGCTGGGCCATCGCGGCGGCGGCGGCGGCGGCGCCGGGCCGGGGCCCCAGTCCTCACGCACCGGCGGAGCCGGACCAGGCCCCTCCCCTCGGCTCGCCCTCGGGCCGGGCCGCACCGGGGCCCTGTCTTCGCACACCCAGCGGGCCAGACAAGGCCCAAGACGGCCCGTGGGCCGGCCCGTGTCCTCCTCACACACGACGCGGGCCGGGTCTCTCTCCTCACACTCGGGCCAGGTGAGGGGGGAGGGCTGAGGTTGAGGGAGTTAGGGGAATTCTCTCCTGGTCTCGGTCCTCCCCCCCCGAGGGGGCCTCAACTTGGGGGGGGAGGAGAAAAGGTGGAAGCGGAGAAAGGCGGCGGAGGGCCGGCGATGGTGAGGGGAGGGGGCCGGGCCGGCCCGGGAGCGCCGCGCTCGCTCGCCCTCTCGTTCTTCTCAGGGGCCACCGGGGCCGGAGGGCGCGCGGGGCCGAAGGGCGGGGGAAGCGCGGCGCGCAGGGGTCTGGCGGCGGCGGCGGCGGCAGAGGAGGAGGAGAAGAGAGCGCCTCGCGCCGCGGGAGCGACGGAGCCGAGAAGAAGGAGGGAGGAAGGGAGGGAGGGAGGGAGAGGAGGAGGGGCGCGCGCCGGGAGGGGGGCGGCTCTCGGCGACTGGCGGCCCGACGCGCGTGCGCGCGCCCCTCCCTCCTCCTCCCTCCTCGTCCTCCTCCTCCTCCGCCTCCTCCCACTTCCCCACCTCCTCCCCTCCACTCTGCGTTGTGGCGGCGCTTTGTGACGCCGGCGTTTGTGCCCCGCCCTTAAAGAGCCAAGCCAATGTGGGGTCCGAGGGTGGCCTCAGGGAATGCTCTTGGCCTCATAATGATGGTTGTGCCGCTCGACGCCCTGGTTCCTTCGATAGGCGCGCAGGCAAGGTACCTCTGGTCTTAGAGCCATCAGTGCCCGCCTCCCCGTATCTGTATCCACTGGCCTCTTTAGGCATCCTCCCAGGAGACCTGGTCCTCTGCAGGCCTCTCCTGGTGACAGTCTGAAACCCGTGCACTCAGTAGGTGCTTGACAAGGCTGTACCGAGAATGTGGGCCTTGTTGGTGGGAAGAAGTGTCCCAACATCTCCTTTGCAGGATCAGCCTTCACACTGTCACCCACTTAGGGGAGGGGGGGACGGTAAGTGGGGCCAGTTTCCCCCTAGACATGGGGGAGGCAGATTGGCCAGCTTCAACTTCCCTTCTTAACGACAAAGAAGAAGCTGTGGGAAATAGACAAATAATGAAACTGATCGAACCTGGGTTTTTGGTCCTCTGTGTGATTTGGAGCAAGTGCTGTTCGGTATTCCTCAGTTTACCCATTTGTAAAATGAAGTACTGTCATTGAACTTTGACCCCCTACAGCTTGAAGGTCCAACCTGGGACTGAGGAAATTTTGAGATAATCATGACTGAAATGAGATGTGAAAACAGTCTTCAATCCTCATGATTTTCATAGAATACCCTTTTCTCTTAAGAAGGCATCTCCTATGATGTTTTCTTGAAAAGCCAGGATACTGTGAGAGTACCACACATTTACAATGTGGGGGTCATAAAGATCCTTGGTTCCAACCCCGGCTCCACCATGTACACTATCTCTTCCTTTTTCATCAGCCTCTGTAAAAGAGGGTTAATGAAGCCTAACATAAGCAATTGTAAAGATTAAATGAAATCATTTATATACAAGGTTTAGCACAATGACTGGAACATGGTAAATGATCCATAAATAGGAACTTTAAAGAAAGAAAAAAACAGCCCTGGCTGGTGTGGCTCAGTGGATTGAGTTCTGGCCTGCAAACCAAAGGGTTGCCAGTTTGATTCCCAGTCAGGGCACATGCCTGGGTTGCCGGCCAGGTCAGATCTCCAGTAGGGGGCACCTGAGAAGCAACCACACATTGATGTTTTTCTCTCTCTCCCTCTCTTCCCCTCTGTCTAAAAATAAATACAATCTTTAAAAAAATAAAGAAAAAATAATTGAAAAGCATAGCTGTATTCTGGATACAACCCTCACCAATATTTAATAGATTATTTTTAACAACAGTTTTAGATTATAAAAAAATTGAAACGATAGTACAGAGTTCCCATATTTTTCCATAGGCACCCAGTTTCCCCTATTATTGACATCTTACATTAGTATAGTACATGTTTTACAGTTAATGGACCAATATTGATATATTATTACTAACTAAAGTCTTTATTCACATATTCTTAGTTTTTGCCTAATGTCCTTTTCTGTTTCAGAATCCCATCCTGGACACCACACTATATTCAGTTTTCATGTTTTGTTAGATTTCTCTTGACTGTGACAGTTTCTAAGACTTGACTTGTTTTTGATGACCTTGACAGTTTTGAGTTCTAGACAATTAAGTTGTATAGTGTCTCTCAGTTAGGATGTGTGATGTTCTCCTCATGATGAAACTTGCACTATGGGGTTTGGGTCGGGGAGAGCACAGAGGTAAAATGACATTTTCATCACATCATATCAAGGGCATATAATATCAACATAACTTTTCAGTGTTGATATTGACATCAATCACCTAGCTGAGGTAGTGTGTCAGGTTTCTCCACTGTAAAGTTACTCTTTTTTTTTTTAATGAGAGTGAGAGGGAGGGGAAAAAAAAAAACATCGATGTGAGACAGAAACATCAATTGGTTGCCTTCTTGCACTTACCCCATCCAGGGATGGAACCTGCAGCCTGGTTTTGTGCCCTGACTGGGAATCAAACCCCTCAACCTTCTGGTCCACAGGACAATGCTCCAACCAACTGAGCCACACTGGTCACAGCTAAAGTTATTTTTTTTACCTCCTTTCAAAACTGTACTCTTCAGAAAGAAGTCACTGTGCACAATCCACACTGAAGGAGCCCCTTTATTATTATTATTATTTTTGTTCTTTTTTTCTAAGAGATGACATCTCAGTATTTTTTTAATTTTTAGAGAAAGAGAGGACGGGAGACACAGAGAAACATCTGTTGTTCCACTTATTTATGCATTCATTGGTTGATTCTTGTATGTGCCCTGACTGGGGATCAAACCTGCAACAAGATTGGCATATCAGGGCGATGCTTAACCAACTGAATTACTCAGCCAGTGCAAGGTCTCAGTGTTTTAAAGAATCATTCCCTAGCTCCCAACTCTACTCTCTAGTTCTTGAGGCCAAACTGCACTGGAATTAGAGCTCATTTCAGAGGAGGGGGAGTGTTTGAGTCAATGCAGCCCCTCCTTCCAAAATGATGATGTATGACTGGTTCTGGCTTCCTCTCTTCCACCACTCAATTTAGAAACAAGAAGATTGTTGACCTGGAAACGTGGGAGATGATGTTGACACCTTTAATAACAAGACTATGAGTAGACGAATAGGCAGAAAGTTCATCTTCAAAGCATTGCATCCACATAAACTCATCATAGCCCCACCCTGACCCAGAAGATGATAGGTCTTTAGTAATCTACTGGTATACACACCTGGCCCCCAGACCAGAAGTTGCTCCTGGGCTCAGATTAACTCACAAACTCATACTAATACCTACAGTGGCCATGGCTATAAGCTAACAAACATACACCTGTCTGGGAGGCTCACAGCCCAGTGTGTTAATGAGTTATGTGTTTAAGGTTCTCCATTCTCAGGTCAGAGGAACTAAAATTCCACAGAATGTGCTTCATGTCTTTAACCTTAGCAGGCAAGACATTGTTTATTAGTAGTTAGAAACTGTCTTTTTTTTTTTTTCAAACTATAAGCAAAAGTTCACTTAGAAAGTCACAGAGGTAGAAGTGAGCCATAGGAGGGACTAAGGAAACAAGTTACAGGGGCAAAAGAAGGGCCGTAGCTTGGGAGTAACAGAGAAAGGTAAAGGTAATGAACTTGGGAGGGAAGTTGAGGGGGACAGGAAAGGCACAGGCGTGCTCCGGAGAGGGAGAGTGCCTAAAATGTCTTACCCATCCCTGGATCCTCAGCAACGATCACACTGTCTAACACAAAGTAGACACTAAGTAATTGTCCTCACCAGCTAACAACCGAAAACAGGAAGACAATCAACAACAAATCACACACTGACCTCCCACCTTCCACCTCCATGTCCAGTAAGGATCTCTGAGACACATAGTAGGTGCTCAAGATTATAAAGTGTATAAAGTTGAAAGGTCTTGTCCATAACCACCAACAAGCTCTATAACGTTTGACAAAGAGTAGGTACTCAAAAGATTTATCAAAAGAATGAATGGCAGAAACAGCTTCCTAGACCTTTCTCATGTTGTTTCATAGAGACAAATAGTTAGTGACTTGACTGATTGGTGCCCTCTGGTGGTAAAGAAAACAGACTCTATACTCAGCTTCTGTGACATCTGGTCCTCTACAACCAGGGCTCTACTGAAGAATCAACTACCTTTCTTGCAAAGAGAAAAGATATGGAAATCTTGGTAAGAAAAGTAAAAGGTAGAGGTATTTGCTTTAGAAAAGTTAATTCTGACCCCAAGGGACTAACATTTTTTTTTCATTCTGTATATCTTAACACATGTAAGTCTTGAATAGTGCTCTTAAGGAACCACAATCTTCCTTTGCTAATAATAGTTAACATTTGCTGTGCAGCAGTACATGGCAGGCTCTTTATGTACATTATCCCATTTAGTTCTCACAAAAATCCATGCCATGGTCATTACTAGAATATCTATTGAACTGCATATAGGGTTACAGAAGTTGAGAAAGTCACCCAATGTCACCCATTGAATAAAGGGCAGAACCTGTAGTTGAACCTCAGCCATTCCACTTTAGTGTGACTGGCTCCTAGCCACCATGCTGTAATGTTCCTAGTCTGACGTGCCCACAACAATGTGTGCACATCATTACCCCAATGCTGTATCGCAATTATTTGTTTACATCTTTCTCCCAGCCTTTGAGGTCCTCTTAAGAAAGGGCCATTCATTTACTCAACAAATATTTATTGAGTGCATGCTATGTGACAGGACTTGTGCTAAATTCCAAGGATACAGTAGTGAATGAGACAGAAATGATTGGGTCCTGCCCTCACGGTGCTTATATTCCAGTGGGTGAGACAGAAACAGACAAAAACAAGTAATTACTAAACAATATTGTTGCAAATGTTGGTGAATACTAATAAAGATGGTTAAGGAAGCCAAGACTGAAAATATTCAAGTGGATGTAATTTTAAATGAAGGCAGGGCAGGGACAGAATGAACCTCTGTGAGGTGACATTTAAGTGACCAGCCTGCAAAATATGAGGACAGGAGTATTATTCTAGTTTCTGGCTTGTGATCACCATGTCTCATTTATTCATGACACTGAGCACAGGACTTGACATTTCTTAAGGATCATCCAATGTGGAATGAGTAGTTGGCGCTCTTTGGTCTTCCTCAGACTTGAACAGTGCTGCTTCCTCCTCTCAGTCAATTCAAACTCAAATCATGGTTCAAGACTTAGCACAAACCCCATCTCCTCTAGGAAGCCTTCCTTATCAATCAAAGCATTCTTCATCCATAAAGAAAAAGGAAATCCTGCCATATATGACAACATGGATGAACATTAAGGGCGTTATGCAAAGTGAAATAAATGAAAGACAAACACAAATACTCTATGATCTCACTTACGTGTGGAATCTCAAAAAGCCAAACTCATGGAAACACAGGGTAGACTGGTAATTGCCAGGGACTGGTAGCTGGGGGAAATGAGATGATCTTAGTTAAAGGGTACAAACTTCCAGTTGGAAGAGGAAGGAATTCTGGGGATCTAATGTACATACAGCATGATGACAATAGTTAACGATACTGCATTGTATGCCTGAAAGTTGCTAAGAGAGTGGATCTCACCACCACCATCACCACCACCACAAAAAATGGTTATTTTGTGAAGTGAAGGATGTGTTAAATGTGTTAACTAACCTTACTGAGGTAATTATTTTGTGATGTACACACGTAACATCATCACATTGCACACTTTAAACTTAAACAATGCTATCTGTCAAGTATATCTCAATAAAGCTGGGGAAAAACAACCAAAACATTCTGAGCAAAGAAGGAACCAAATTCCTTGTGTGTGTGTGTGTGTGTGTGTGTGTTTTGTCTTCTAGAAATTCAAAGCTTCAGAACAAGAAAGCAAAGTAGAGTAGGGAAACTTCAACTAATTCCATATGACTGAGCATAAAATTTAGAGACAATGGTAAGAGACAAGGCTAGAAGGTTGACAGTGGTCACATTCATTCATTCAGTAGACATTTATTGAATATGTCAAGTGTTCTAGACATGGGCATGTAGACTCTGTCTTTGTTTTCATGGATTTAAAGTCAAGGGCAGAGACAGATAATTGACAGTCAAAACTTGTTTTTAAAAAGTTCTAAAAAGGAACAATTGGGGTGATGAGATAAGGGAAAGCCTATTTTAGACTGGGTGGCCACTGAAGGCCTAACTAAAGAGATGATATTTATTCTGAGAGCTGAAGGATGAAAAGGAGAAAAAAGTGAATAAAAAGCATTCCAGGCACAGAAAACAGTTTGGCTCAAATTTCTGCCGTGGGAAAGAAGAACATGACACAACCAAGGAATTGAAAGAAGGCTGCTGTTGCTACAGCTAAGCAAGCAAGGGGTAGAATCATCAAGAAAAATGATGGGGTAGTGGGTGAGAGGCCATATTGATCATGGCCTTGTAGAAACGTTCATTTCATTCTAATGGAACAATTGGGAGCATTGACCCTAAAAATAAAAGTCAGTTTTGCCCCTGGCTGATGTGGCTTAGTGGATTGAGCGCCAGCCTGAGAACCGAAAAGTCGCCACGCGAGAGGCAACCGATTGATGTTTCTCTGGCACTTCGATGTTTCTCTCCCTCTCTTTCTTCCTCCCTTCCCCTATCTCTGAAAATACATAAATAAAATCTAAAAAAAAATATTTAAGAAGTCAGCGGGGTTTTTTTTAAAGCAAAAATGGGTTTATTTGGGAACAGCGAAGAATTACAATTCGGGACAAGTAAGTTGTAGCAAAAGCTACAGGCAAGTCCCACAAACAAAGGAGAGGAACATTATTTTATGGACAAAATGGAGGAAGTTGGGAGGGATTGTTTTGAACAAAAGTCCACTGGAGAAAAGTGGGAGCTCAGGGAGAAGACAATTTTTTATTGGCTGAGTTGCTGGGGTAGTTGATTTCTTGTAGGAGATACACCTTTACATGAATTTTATGTATATTGTGCTTCAATAAAAAAAGTTTAAAGGGAAAGCTATTGAATGAAACTATTCTAGACTTTTAAAAAATGTTGTCATAATAGACCAAGAAAGGAAGAGGTCAGAAAATATTCCAGACTGAGAGAAGACAAAAAATATGACTAAATTAATGCATGATCTTGCATCGGGAAATAAAATGTTACTATGCAAAGGATATTAGTAAGATAATTTTGGCAAAATTTGAATATGGACTTTATGTAATAATATTCAATCAAGGTTAAATTTCCTGAATTTTATAATTGGACTATGATTATATGGTCAGTCGTTATATTACTATTGCAACATGTAAGCAGATTTAGAAAATTTAATTATAAACTGGAGAAAAGCTATTACAATAATCTAGGGACAAAACGATACGCCTTGGACTAAAATTGACAGTAAAGACTGCGAAGCATGAATAAATTCAAGACACATTTTGGAGATAGAACTAACAACACTGGATAACCGCTGTCGCGTAGTGGAGGAGAAAAAGGAGACGAACCACTCGTGTAAACAAACAAATCCTTCGCGGAGGACCTGAATTAGCTCCGCCCCTGGCCCTTTTGACCCAAGCGGAGGAAGTGGGAAAAGGGAAGGAACCACCAGGCTACCGGCAAGTTCCGGTCTTGTGTCGCAAAGAGACCGTAACTCAAACCCTGTTCGACTCCTCCCCCATAACGGGCGGTCCTGGAGAGTAACAGAAACCAATGGGGTGCAACTCGTCGGCGCACTAGCCCAATGGCGCTGGAGCGGGGCGGAATCTGAGGCACGAGGCCTGATGGCAGGCTGAAGTGCTTCCTTAACAAGATCTTTTGAGGTTACCGCAGCACACGTCTCGGAGGGTGCAGAAGATCTGCTAGGGGGTTCCGCTTCTGCGGAGGGCCTTCGGCAGTTCTGTCGCGGTGGGAAGAAGTGCGGCTGCCGGCTTTAAACCCGAAGTGCGGGAGCGAGACGACCTGGAGAGATGGGGCCAGCGCCTGCCGGAGCACAGCTTTGCGGAGCTCCTGGGAATCCGGAGGTGGGTGAGCCATCTGGGAGGAAGGGATGCTGAGCGTGTTGGAAGTAGCAAAGCCTGAGCGCTTGCCAGCAAGGAGCACGAGGGCAGTACTCTCCGGAGGCTCCATTCGCCCAACGCTTGCTGCTTGGGGCACATGGTGGCACGTCCAATAAGGCTCTCCCGGGTGTGTGTCCGTGGGTGGGGGCGGGGTCCAGGGCTGTAGTGGAGAAGATTTGGGATTCCGCAGACCAGGGTTTGAAATCTGCTCACAGTGTAGGCATACCAACTGTGAAACCTCAAGCTCACGAGACTTACTTCAAGTGTCCGCTTTCTTCCAGGATTATTGTGAATATTGGATGACTTACTGAGCTTGTTTTCCAGAGCCAGTAGGTTCAAGCTCTTTCCATCACTAATGGAGCATTAATGTATACAGTCCATTGTCAGGGCTTTCTAGGGAAGGTGGAACCCGGCAGGATTTGAAGAGAGCAAGAGTGGGAATGTTATTTCCAGCAGAAGAAGAAGCATCCTGGTACATATTACCTGGAAATACAAGGAGCTCTCACGCATTGCTTAGGGAGGGCCCAGTCAGGTACTGCACCTGCCAACTTCAAACAGTTCTCCATGCTAGTGCTGTCAGGTACACAGGGAGCCCTCAATTCAAGGGGTTTTCAGTCTAGACTCAGTAACGTTCTTCTAAGTAGTGATTATCTGGAGTTTTTCACAATTTGGCTCCCATTCAAAAGAGGGACCAGAAGCAGGTAAGTCTTGTACCCACATCCTGTCATGGTGGCACAGGCAGTGGATGCTAAACATCTCTGACCTCACATGGCTTTTTCCTCTCACTGGCCACAGATGATGGAGCCAGCTCTGGAAGGCACGGTCAAGGAGGGGAAGAAGGAATCCTCAAAGAAGCATACAATGGCTGAATCTTCAGTGGAGGGCCTCCTGCAGCCGGTGAAGCTTAGCCAGGCAGAACTGTACAAGGAACCTACCAGTGAGGAGCTGAATCGCCTTAGGGATACCGAGAGCCTGTTCCATTCCAGCTTGCTTCGTTTACAGGTACTGTTGTGTGGCTGGGGCTTAGGTTAGAGGGGCAGACCTGAGATCCCAAGGCTGAAGGACTCTCTCCCACCCCTTCTGACAGGTAGAGGAGCTACTGAAGGAAGTGAGGCTGTCCGAAAAGAAGAAGGAGCGGATTGATGCTTTCCTATGGGATGTCAACCAGCGGATCATGAAAGTGCCCTCAACCCCTGAAAGAGAGGTAAGACCTGTGGTATAGGGAATTGGAAAGCCCAGAAGAGGTCCTTAGTAGGAGCATCTAAAACAGGGGCCTTGCTCTTCTCTGGAGGGGTTAGGGTGCTAAGGAGCTTATTCTCACAGCCAGGAGGCTCAGCTGGGCGTGTGGTCAACCACGTGTTCGTTCATTTAGCAAATATGTGTGTGCCTTGCAGTAGACGTGTTCTTAGGCTACCTCTGTGGACAGAGCAGTCTATGCTCTAGTGTTGGGGTTATGGACAATAGATCATAATTGTGAAAAGCAAACGGTGTGGCAATGTTAGAAGGTAGTAAGCACGATGGAAAAGGAAAAAGTAGGACAAGGTAAGGGGATTATGGGAATATCAGCGTGGGAGTGGTTTGCAATTTTATATATATGAATATTTATTTTGTTTATTGATTTTAAAGAGAGAGAAAGAAACAAACAAACATTGATTTGTTGTTCTGCTTATTTAGGCATTCACTGGCTGTTTCTTGTATGTGCCCTGACCAGGGACTAAACCTGTAACCTTGGTATATCGGGTCAACTCCGTAACCAATTGAGCTATCTGGCTAGGGCAATTTGCAATTTTAAATAGGGTGGTAGAGGTACCCTTATATGAAGTGACATTTGTGTGAAGAATTGAAGGAAGTGAGTTAGCCATATAGCTATCTAAGGGAAGAGGAACATTCCTGGAAGGAGAAACAGCCAACACAAAGGCTCAAAGGCAGAAGTACGTCTGGTGTATTCCTTGAAATGAATGAGGGGAAGATAGAAGGAGATGAGTTCAGAAAGGTAACGGTGGAAGGGGCATTTCACGCAGGGCCTTGTGCACCAAAACAAAACTTCGGCTGTTGCCCTGGATGAAATGGGAGACTACTGTAGGGGGTGGGGTTTGTAGAGCAGTGATGTGATCTAATTTCAGTTTTAAAAAGTTCACTTGGGCCCTGGCTCAGTGGATTAAGCATCAGCCTGTGAACCCAAAGGTCCCCAGTTCAGTTCCCAGTCGGGGCACATGCCTGGGTTGCGGGCCAGGCCCCCAGTTGGGGGTGTGCGGCAACTGATTGATGTTTCTCACCCACATCAATGTTTCTCTCCCTCTCTTCCTCACTCCCTTCCCCTCTCTCTAAGAGTAAGTCAATAAAAACACTTTAAAAAAATAAAAGGTTCATTCAGGTTGTTATGTTGAAAGGAGAACAGATTGGGACGAAGGTGAAACCAGGGAAACTAGTTAGGAGCTTCTTGTGCCCTTAAATGGCGGTGGCTCAGACTAGGGTAGAGAAGTAGAAAAGTGGTCATGTCTCGATGCCTTTTGAAAGTGAAATGGGTGTTCTTAATCGGTGAGGAAGGCGATGCAGATGTTTTCGGCATGAGCACCCGGGACGGAGCTGCATTAATGGGAAGGAAATGTTCACAAGGAGACTGGGTGTTTGGTGTCCAGCATGTGGACATTGTGTTCGAGCGATGTACTAGACTTCCAGGAGACATGTTCAGGAGGCAATCAGATCAATATGTCTCTTTCTCCACAGCTGACTGACCAGGCCTGGCTCCCGGCTGGGGTTCAAGTCCCTCTCCATCAAGTGCCGTATACTGTGAAGGGCTATTTCCGCTTCCTGCCCCCTGCCCAGGTCACTGTTATAGGCAGCTACCTTCTGGGCACCTGCATCCGGCCGGACATCAATGTGGATGTAGCACTGACCATGCCTAGGGTGAGGCCCAGAGTTCAGGGGATGGAGAGGCCTGCCAGGGTACCACCAACAAACCCCAGGGGTCCCTTTCTTTTTCCCACCTGCCACTTGTCAGTGGATTGAAATCTGAATTTTAAATCAAAAGAATACACCACTGCAGTCATCTTTAGAGGGCTACCTAGATAAGCCCTTGGGCCAGTTGCTGCCCTTTTAAACCTCTGTGAACTGACAATATATTGCCAGCCCTGACTCAGGCACTCTGGCCAGCAGAGAATCCTTTGGCTTCATCTGGGTTTCCAAGCTCTCCAACAGTAAGTACTTAAGTGCCTGGCCACTTCTTTCTTTTCCTGGCCCTCTGCAGGAGATCCTACAGGACAAGGATGGACTGAACCAGCGCTACTTCCGCAAGCGTGCCCTCTACTTGGCCCACTTGGCTCACCACCTGGCCCAAGACCCCCTGTTTGGCAGTGTTCACTTCTCCTATACCAATGGCTGCCACCTGAAACCATTGCTGCTGCTGCGGCCTCATGGTGGGAGGCACACACTGGGCTGAGGGCACAGTATGGGGTGACAGATCCAGTGGGGGGAAGCACAAGGCCCTTAAGTCCAAGGCGAGAGGTTTGGGCCACACGTGTGAAGAGGAAAGTATAGGGACCTCAGATTCAGAAGTGGGAGTGTGTGGGGCCCTCAAGTAGGTAAGGGGTGATGGAAGGGCCCCTGGCCCTTCCAGGGGTTACGGGGTTTCAGCACCCTCTGTCCCCTCCCAGGGAAGAATGAGCACTTGGTCACAGTACGTCTCCATCTGTGCCCTCCATCTGACTTCTTCCGTCCATGCCGCCTGCTGCCCTCCAAGAACAATGTGCGCTCTGCCTGGTATCGAGGGCAGAGTCCTCCAGGGGATGGTGAGCAGGCACTGGTGTCAGGGTGTAGCTGGAGGGAAGGGTATCATGGGAACTTTTCTTAAGGCTTTTTCTTTCCTCCCACAGGCAGTCCAGAGCCTCCCACCCCCCACTATAACACATGGATTCTACAGGACATAGCCCTCGAATCCCACGTGCAGTTGCTATCAACTGTGTTGGGCTCAGCCTCGGGGCTGAAGGATGGTGTGGCACTGTTGAAGGTCTGGCTGCGGCAGCGAGAACTGGATAAGGTGAGTTGGGAAAGGTCCAACGTCCCTTCTCACTGAGTGGTAGGCTGGCTCTGAGCTTGGGCCTCTCTCTCCATCTTTCTTTCAGGGCCTGGGAGGGTTTAGTGGATTCCTTGTCTCCATGCTGGTTGCCTTCCTTGTGTCCACACGCAAGATCCATACCACCATGAGCGGCTACCAGGTCCTGCGAAGCGTCCTGCAGTTTCTGGGTGAGATAGCTAGGCTCGAAAAGGCCAAAGATTCCACTCATCCTGGAAATCCTCTCACGTTGTCAGAGATAGTTCGGTTTCTTGCCATCAGACAGAGGAGCAAGCTGAGTCCCAGAGACAGTTGCAATTAGAGGGTGTCATTAGTCTGGGTCCCCAGAGAGGGGAATACTTTCTGACACCCATCTTCTCTGGTTCACTTCAGCCACCACGGATCTGACAGTCAACGGGATCAGTTTATGTTTCAGCTCGGATCCCTCCTTGGTGAGTGGGGCAGGGTGGGTCTGGGCAAGGAGACCTGAAGGTAGGCCCCCAGCCCTGACTGGCTTCTCTCTACCCCTCCAAGCCGGCCCTGGCTGACTTCCACCAGGCCTTCGCTGTTGTCTTCCTGGACTCCTCAGGCCGTCTCAACCTTTGTGCTGATGTCACTGCCTCCACTTATCACCAGGTACCAATGGTTTCCCACTCCTAGGTTTCCCAGATGTCTCATGCCAGCCTCTGCCAGCACCAGAACCTCAGAAATTCCTCTCCAAAGAGCTTAGGTTAGGCATGACTCTTGGTCTGGGCCCTCAGGTCAATGAGGGGAGGGATACATTGGTGGCAGTCCGATATCTGAGTCCCTGTGGCCCCAGGTGCAGCACGAGGCGCGGCTGTCTATGGTGTTGCTGGACAGCAAAGCTGATGATGGATTCCAGCTGCTGTTGATGACTCCCAAACCCATGATCCGGGCTTTTGACCACATTCTGCAGTAAGTTTAGGGGTGATAGAGTATGTCAGCGGGTCCTGTTTCTCTAGGGCTACAGTGAGGGGCAGAGGTCCTCAGGCAGGTGCTCATATTTCCCTTGGGAGGTGGGTGGAGGTAACACTTGAGGCTAGCAGTACCTGATTCTCCCTCTGTCCCTTTATGCCCTACCCCTAGTCTCTGTCCACTGAGTCGTCTGCAGGCAGCATGTCACCGGCTGAAGCTGTGGCCAGAGCTGCAGGACTATGGTGGGGACTATGTCTCAGCTGCTTTGGGTCCACTAACCACCCTCCTGGAGCAGGGCCTGAGATCCCGGGTGCACCTGCTGGCCCACTCTCGGCCCCCAGTCTCAGAGGTGAGGTGGTCAGAGAGTTTGTGGGTCAAAAGGGGGTTGGATTCAGGGTCCCAGGACATACAGAAGACTCACCATCTATCTAATTAGAAAGCGGGCTTCCTCCAGACTAAGCTGGAGGACTCTGGGTTAAGCTCAGCTGTTCTACACTCTGCAGTGGGACATCGGCCAGGATCCACCGAAGCACAGAGACTCTGGGACCCTGACACTGGGATTGCTCCTCCGACCTGAGGGGCTGACCAGTGTTCTTGAGCTGGGTCCAGAGGCTGACCAGCCCGAGGTGAGGAGCTCTGGGGTCTGAGGGGTGATTTGGCCCTGTCTGGGGAAGCCCAGCATTGCATTGGAAGGAGGGGGGTTGGATTATTCCTACGCCCCCTGGATTGAGGCCCATCAGAGAGATTTCTGTCAGAGCCTTTCTTTGTCGATCTCTCCAATCCTTTCCTCTCCTCAGGCTGCTGACTTCCGCCAGTTCTGGGGATCTCGCTCAGAGCTCCGGCGTTTCCAAGATGGAGCCATTAGGGAAGCTGTGGTCTGGGAGGCAGTCTCTATGTTCCAGAAGCGCCTTATTCCCCACCAGGTGGTCACCCACCTCTTGGCACTGTAAGTATTAGCATCTGAATGCCAGGATGGGCTGGGAGCCTTTCAGGAGGGTCTGGCCCAGGCCTTTGGGGTGAGCAGTTCGCATCCAGCAGCTAACTCCTAACCCCCAGCCTGTACACTGTCTGTGCCCTCCTTCCAGCCATGCTGACATCCCAGATACCAGTGTCCACTATATGGGGGGCCAACTGGATGCACTGATCCAAGGCTTGAAAGAGGTAAGGACCCTGGTTTGGGGCTACACTCGAGGTTAAGGATTGTAGAGGAGCTTGTGGCTGAATTGGTTGGGGGTGAGAAAGCCCTTACCCCCTCAGCCAGGCTGCACTTCCTGGGATGTCCAGCAGAGGGTGCACTGGCTCTGCAGCAGCGCTGGCCATTGCAGATTTCCTGGTGGTGGCACTGGGAGTTCTGCAGGGTCCTGGCCTCCTGACTGGTTTTTCTTGCAAAGACCTTCAGCACAGGTGAGGAGGCCCTGGCAGCTGCGGTGCGTTGCTATGATGAACTCAGCCGCTTGCTGTGGGGGCTGGAAGGACTCCCATTGACTGTGTCTGCTGTACAAGGAGCTCACCCAGTGCTACGCTACACTGAGGTGAGCTGCAAAAGGCCAAGGAGCCCTTTCTGCTTGGTGATCCCCACCTCTGCTTCACGCCCCCCAGCTATTCTCCCTTCCAACTCCTGCACCCCTTCCCAGTGCCAGGCCCCTTCTTCAGCTCTCCTTATTCTGTAGGTGTTCCCACCAGCGCCAGTCTGGCCAGCTTACTCCTTTTATGAGTGCCTTCGAGAGCGGGCCTCGCTGTTGCCCCGGCCCGACAAGCCCTGTCCAGCCTATGTGGAGCCCATGACTGGTGAGGGGGCTCTTGAGAGGGGATGAGAGGGATTGTTCCTGTCCCAAGCTGCAGTCTGAGATCTCTCACTCTTCTCCCCAGTGGTATGTCACCTGGAGGGCAGCGGTCAGTGGCCACAGGATGCTGAGGCCATACGGCGGGTTCGAGCTGCCTTCCAGCTGCGCCTGGCAGAGCTGCTGACGCAACAGCATGGGCTGCAGTGCCGGGCCACAGCCACATATACTGATGTGCTCAAGGTTAGGCTGGTTCAGGGCAGGGATACCCCCAGTGGGGCGAGCGGAGTGTCAAGGTGCCCCAAGCTGCCGTGGATGTCCCATCCCATACTCTCTTCCACCAGGATGGGTTTGTGTTCCGGGTTCGTGTGGCCTACCAGCGGGAGCCCCAGATCCTGAAGGAGATTCGGAGTCCTGAGGGGATGATCTCACTGAGGGACACACCCGCCTCCCTCCGCCTTGAGAAGGACACGAAACAGTTGCCCCTGCTCACCAGTGCCTTGCATGGGTATGGTCGCCTCCACAGGCTCCTCTGTGTGTAGACCCTTTGCTGCCCACGTTTGGTTCTCCCGGCCCCCTGTCCCTCTGGGAGGCCAGATGGTATAATAGGGATTTGAGTTCTGCTGTGAGGCAAGTTTTAGAATCTTGGCCTTGCCATTTCACTGGCTAAGTCCCTTTGGGCAGGATTCTCCACTGGACCTATTTTTCTTACCTGTAAAATGGGAATAATGCTAGGACCAGCCTCTTGAGTCATTAGTTAGGAAAATGTGAGGTGATACGTGTCATGCATTAGCAGAGTCCAGTGTTGGATACAGTTTGAGTAAAATAGTGGTGCTAGGGCTGAAGCACTGTCCTTGAGCCCTGAGCGCCCGAGACTTATTGCTACGCCCTCTTTCCCTCCCAGACTCCAACAGCAGCACCCAGCCTTCTCAGGTGTGGCTCGGCTAGCCAAGCGGTGGGTGCGTGCCCAGCTTCTGGGTGAGGAGTTCACCAATGAAAGCCTGGACCTGGTGGCTGCTGCCCTTTTCCTGCACCCTGAGCCCTTCACTCCTCCCAGGTGATTCCCTCTACTGTTTTCCTATCCAGGAGGTTCCCCCTGGGGCCACCTTTCATCCCTCTTGCTCTACCTGCAGTCCAAATGGGAGAGGGTGACTGAAGTGACAGGAGGGGTTCTAAGATACACTCCTAATCCGGGCCAGGGGGTCTAGACTTTCTAGATTGTGTGGGAAGCTTAGGGATATGTGGCTGGACCCCACCTTGCTCACTTCTTCCCTTAGCTCCCCCCAGGTGGGCTTCCTTCGGTTCCTTTTCCTGGTATCAACTTTTGATTGGAAGAACAATCCCCTTATTGTCAACCTCAACAATGAGCTCACTGGTAAGTGGTAGGACTTGGTGGCCTGCAGAGTGTGGCCGGCAGGGGTTTTCCCTGTGAATCTGTTAGCTTTTCTCTGAGCCTTCCCCATCCCAGACAGCTACACCTGACCCCGACTTCCTTGGGGTGGGGAATTAGTAGAAGGGAGAGGCCTGGATCAAGCCTTTAGGGAGCTCTGAGATGGTAGAGATGTGGTTTGCCCACAAGCTGACCAGAAATAGAATGGACTGGGGGTGGTGAGTAGGCTACCTGGAGGGCTGTGAAAGGGAGAGGAGAAGGGAAGGAGCACTCTGAACACCAGGTGAGGAGCACAGAAGGATCTAGATGAGAATAGACGCCCAGACCTTTTGAGGGTGGAGTAGGAGTGATGTTTTCTAGGAGGGTTGTAATCTGAGGAGCTCCTGATCTCAGCAGAGAGGAAGGTGTCAGCTTTCTAATTCCCCAGGTGTGTGGGAGCATAGTGTGGGAGGGGGCCAGGGGCAGGCCTCAGCTTGTACAGGGCTGAAACCAGATGGTTGCCAGGCAGTGGAAAATTGTGCCTCTGGCTGAGGCCTGGAGTTTAATGCCCTTCTGAGTTGAGGCAAAGTTGGTGTCCCTTTCACTGCTTTTGTCACCTGGGGGAGGGTCATTAGAAAATCCTTGTAATGGATAGCTGCTGGGTGTGTAGTTGGAGGACCTGGGGCAGTAGAAGGTATCTTGGGGAGAGGGGCAAGCTGAGCCAGGATTTCTGCTTCCTTCTTGTCCACAGTGGAGGAGCAGGTAGAGATCCGCAGTGGCTTCCTGGCAGCTCGGACACAACTCCCTGTCATGGTCATCGTTACCCCTCAGGATCGCAAAAGCTCTATATGGACACAGGATGGACCCTCGCCCCAGGTTCAATCCCATCTCTGCTCCCAAATGTGTGGTTTTCTTCTCTCTCAAGAAGAAGCGGGCCCAGCCTGAGCTAAGAGAGACCTGTGGTCAGGTCAGACTTATTTGATAAATATGTACCCCCAGATCCTACAGCAGCTTGTGGTTCTGGCAGCCAAGGCCCTACCTATCCTAGAGAAGCAACTACTGGATCCCCGGGGACCTGGAGATATCAGGGTAAGCCACAGACCAAGACCAACTCCCGGGGCGCTGGAGACTCTACCACTGAACCATGGAAGTCCTGAGCTCTGGGAGCTCTCAGAGGGTGCCCAGTTCTCTTACGTGGTGAGACGGTCCAGAGAAGGCATTGAGGCTGCCCAGGATAACTGGCAGTGGCAGAGTCTGGAGAAGAACCAGGGCCCCTCCTCCGTCCAGGCCTCCTGCTTCTAGCCTGTGCTCCTTGTGCTGGACGCAAGCTAGCATCAGCTGGGTCTTGGTGTTTCTGCCTTCAAATGAGCGTTCAGGCCCATAGTGGATGGTCACACAAGGGGAAAGGGAGGAATCAAGGTGGGCACGTAGCGGGGTTTGCAGTCAGCCCCCTACTTTACATGGCACTGTTGGCACTCCCTGTCCTTCCTCAGACAGTGTTCCGGCCACCCTTGGACATGTATGACGTGCTGATCCGCCTCTCTCCCCGTCACGTCCCCCGGCACCGCCAGGCTGTGGACTCACCAGCTGCCTCCTTCTGCCGTGGCCTGCTCAGTGAGCCGAGGCCCTCATCCTTGATGCCCGTGGTGGGCTTTGATCCTCCTCAGCTCTATCTGGCACAGCTCAGAGTAGGTCCTAAAGGACTGACCGACCCTGGGGAGGGTACTTCCAGGTGGGGCTGGGGCCATGGAGGTGACTCTGTTCTGTAATCTTGTCTCTATCCTGCCCTTTCCTAGGAGGCCTTTGGGGACCTGGCCCTTTTCTTCTATGACCAGCATGGTGGAGAGGTGATTGGTGTCCTCTGGAAGCCCACCAGCTTCCAGCCCCACCCCTTCAAGGTGTGCTGGCTGGTGACAGCCATCTGTTTCTGAGTGTGTACATGTGGCTCCATGTCGGCATGCATGGCTGTGTGTGGCCTGCTCCATGAGTGACCTTGTGTCAGGTGTGAAGTATGTGTTTCTTGGTGTCCCTGGATATACCTTTGTGACACTTCATTTCTCTGATTCCCCTAGGCCTCCAACACAAAGGGGCACATGGTGGTGTCTCAAGGTGGGGAGCTGGTGATGGTGCCCAATGTAGAAGCAATCCTGGAGGACTTTGCCATCCTGGGTGAAGGCCTGGTACGGGCTGTGGAGGCCCGAACTGAGAAGTGGAGTGTATGATCTCCGGTTGGGGAACAAGCTGGAGATGGACAGTAGGACTTTAGACCTTTAGGGCAAGGTGTCAGCAGTGGGACCTCCACCCTGATTGCATTATGGACACTCCAATGGAGAGCCTGCTGGCCTGAACACTGAATTGTCCCCAACAGAAGTCCTGCCCCAATTTTCTGTCTAATGCCCCAGCATTGGGGCAGGGGCCATGATGTCCTGTGGAGCCCCCTGGACCTGGCCGAACTCCCAGCTGAGTGGGAGCCAGCTCAGAGAGGGAACTGAACAAACCCAGGAGATCCAGCTACATGTCAGCTCTAGCCTGGGTTCCTTCTTTTTTCTTCCTAGGCTGCTTCCAGAAGCCTGGAGAGGAAGGCATGTGCCCAGGGCTGGGGCTCTGTCCCCTTTTCGTTGTCAGGATGTGTGTCTGCACCTCAGCATGCCCTTGAGTGCGTTGTTGGTCTTTAAATGTGGCACTTCCTGAGGGTCACAGAGTACCAGCACTGAGCAGTGGAGGGGAGCTGGTAGATCACATTGAAGTGCATAATGCCCTCCTGTGTTGGTTCTGCTGCTTTCCAGGATGGGGACATGGAAGAGCACAGAGGACAGGAAGAAGCTAAGTGGGTGAAGGGATGAGAAGGGGTGGTGGCTCCCCAGTCCAGGAGAGATGTCGAAGCACAGAGTGCCGCCCTGGAAAGTGTCTGACTCCCGCCCCTTCTGTGCATCTGCCTGTCCTTGTCACTCACCACCCTCAGTGTGCTGCAGTGGGGGTGCAGGAGTGAGCTAGACCAAGGCCTGCTCCAGGAGCTCCAGTGCCCTGGGGGCGAGAAATGCTGCTTCCTGTCTCCCTTCTCTATCTCCAGTAATCCTTCTGTTTTTCTTGACTCGGATCAAAAGTGCCTTCTTCCCTGGCTACTGTGACTTAGTGGATTGAGTGCCTGCTTGCGAACCTAAGGGTCACAGGTACGATACCCAGTCAGGGCACTTGCCTGGGTTGTGGGCCATGTCCCCAGTTGGGGGCTTGCAATAAGCAACTTCACATTGATGTTTTTTTCCCTTTCCCCTCCCTTCCCACTCTCTAAAAATAAATAATTTTTTAAGTGCTTTCTCCTTAAACCTGTCTCACTCCCCCAGCCTGAGAGGCTCTTTCCTTCCTCAAAAATATTAGAACAGATACTGTCTGTTAGTTCACTTTGCAGTCCTGAACTGCATCATGAACTTTGCTGTTGTCTTAAATTCTGGTTTAAAATTAAATCACTTATTTCCCTCATTTCTTGGCTTGTCTGCCTTTTTCACAGGGTTTTAAGTTGTCTTCTATATGTAAGCTCTTTGGGGGCAGGGAACATGTTTGAACATAAGATTTGTGACATCCAGTACAGTGTGCTGTACTCACGGAGGGTACAGGTGTGTGCAGAAGGGGCACCTCATCCGGGCAGATGGAAGGCCGGAACGCCACCAAGACTTCAAGGAGAAGAATCAGTTTGTGATCTCTGTCCAGAATGGGTAGGGTGGTAATGATAAGAGACAAAGCCTGAGAGAGAACAAAAAGTTGACATTTATTGAGTGCCCCCAAACTGCTAAGTCCTATTATTTTGCATATCTGATTTGTGGGAATTTGAGCATACAATCATACCAGTCCTGTGAAGGACATACTTTTAATTATACTAGTTTTCTGAATGAGGGAACAGGCTGAGTGGCAGGCAGGGGCCCATTTGTGGAGGGACTTTGATGCCTGGCTGAGGCTTCATCCCCAAGCCACTTAGGGGAGCTCTGGCCTCCAGTTTCATCCCAGTTCTGTTAGTCTTTGTGAACCTGTGCCAGTCCCTGCCTGTCACTGTCATGGGACAGCTGGGCCTATGGTTGAAATTAACAGCGAATCCATTGACTGGCTTTGTAAACTGGGGTCTACATCTCCCCCTGTGCTGTTCATTTATGAACTCCAGAAATCAGCAGCCCACCTTTATTTTCTATGAAGGCTTCAGGCCTGTAGCTTCTGGCCCTTTCATGAATCCAGCTTTGAATGTCCCAGTGAAAGCAGGGGACGCAATCTGTCCCAGGCAAGGCTGGGTAGCAGGAAGTACAGACACTAATTCCACTCTGGAAATATGTCCTGGCCCTGCTACCTCCCTATGTGGTCCTGGGCAAGTCACTTTCCCTTGCTGGGCTCAGCCTCCCCACCTTTAAAGTAGCATGATGGTGGCTTTGCCAGGTGCCCCCAGTGGCAATGGAAGAGAGTGGAGAACTCAGAAACCCCAGGAGCTGCACTATTCCATTTTGTACTTCCTGCTTCAGCTTAGGGAGTGGGGTGGGGTGGGGTGGGGTGGGGGCAAGCAGGAAGCCCAGGCTCCAATTTCAATCCCTCACATTGTGCTCTAACCTGTTTTCCTCAGATTTTCTCTGGGAAGTAGGTGAAGAAGCTGGTGTGGTCTAAGGTGACTTTCGGGAAGGGGATGGGGGCGTGAGGAGCTGGAATTTCAGGGGAAATGGAAGGAGAGGAGCCCAGAAGGAGCTCCAGTATGAGCAAGGCTGTGCAGAGTGACATAGACTACACATCCCCAGGGGTGCGTCTGCCTCTGGGCCCTGGCATTTACATTTGCAGGTGGACGTGGATAGACTAGGGGCGTGACTTGTCTGCTGTGTGTGTGTAGGGAGGGCATGCACACATCTCTGTGCACTAGTGTATGTGTGCAGGTTCTTGTCTCCAGCTCTTGGTTGCCGTAAAAGGAGAAACCTCTGTTTTTGAAGAGCAAGTCAGGAGGAAAAGCTCCCAGGTAGGAGGCAGGAACTCTGGTTTCCTTTCTGCAGCTTTAAATGGCTTTAAATAAAGCCTTCCCATTCTTGGGCCTTTGGTTTTCCCAGTTCTGTCAGAACTAAGCCTCAGTATGTAGTTGCATTAGGTGAATTCTCAAAGGGTTCTCCCTTCCATCCATGGTATCCAATAACTTTCTCTAAACCAGAATCTTTAGCTAAAGACCCTTTCTTTCTCTGCCCAGCTCTTTACTTTGGAGAAAAAGAGTAAGACCCCAAACTCTAGGGGTCCTTGCAGTAGGTGACATTCAACAAAGTCCTGAGGGCTGCTTGGTTCCTGACCTACTGTCAGATTTTTGGCTAGCCCTAGCCAGCTGCTCCCCGCTGCACCCCCCCCCCGCCAAATATATACGTAACCCTTCCAACATCCAGTTGCTTTGTGAGTCAGAGATTAATCCAGGTGAGCCATAAAGGGGAGGAGCATGTGAATCACCCCTTACCCTTCTCAGACAAGGCCAGCCTGTTCCTCCCTCCACTGCGGAGAGAGGGAGGAGAAGGAGCATCTTAGATTGCCCCAGGGAGCTAAGGGGGACCAGCATGTTCCAAATACAGAGGGAGACACTTCCCTCTCCCACTTCAGTTACTGGAAGGTGAAAGGGAAGGATAATTTTTCTGGTTTGCATGGGGCCCAGAGAGGTGTATGAACTTGTCCAGAGTCACACAGGAAGTAGGGAGTGGAGCTACAGCGAATCTAGGTGTCCTGGCTCCAGGCCTTGCTGCTGAATTTGGGCTTTCATGGAGCCAAGGACTGGGGTGGGGAAGAATAAAGGACTAGAGAAGCCTGAACAATGGGGCAGGGAGGAGTGAAAAGCCTGGCCCTCTCCCCTGTGCTGGGCTGCCTGCCAGCTTTGCCCCACTCCCTCTGCCCAAGGCAGTTGAATGAAGCTGTTATCAACAAGACCCAGAGAAGTAGGGTCAAGTGTAAGGGTAGGGGATGGGAGCATGAGCACTCTGTTCCACCTCAGTTCTAGCCTGAATCTCCTCTGTTTGCCTAGGGTTGGGAGCTCCTCAAAAGAAGAACCCAGCTCTTCTCTATTCTCCTAGACTGGAAACCTCCACAGGACAGGGATGAGAGCTCCTAAAGACGGGTGATGCCAAGGTCGGGCCCTTACTGAGGGAGTGAAATAACATGGAGATCCAACCCCTGTTCCACTTGATGATCAATGGTTTGGATGGAAAAGATAGTCAGATATGGCGTCCTAGCTTTTCCCAATCTCCCTCCACAACACCCTCATCTTTATCTCCCAATCAATGGGGTTTCGCTGGAGCCCAGTTCCCACTGACCCCAAATCTAGAGGCCCTCAGGAAGTCATTCTGGAAGTTTGACTGCAGAATCTCCCACTGCAGCCTGTCCTCTCCTCTGGATCCTTCTCCTGTGAGTCCTCTCCCCTAGGGCAGGCAGCTAGTGGCTGCCCTGTGATTAGCACCTAGACTGGGCTGGGATGAGGGAAGAGTGTACTGGGGCTCACACATACCCAACACCTTTCTGGAACGCCAGACGCAGAGTCCTTCCCCCACCTGTCTCCCCACCCCGCAAGCCCTTCACACCACAGGCTTCTCAGAGAACAGTTTTCTTGGGCCTCACTTAAGCTTCAGGTTCCTGTCTACTCAATTCTGCCCACCTCCAATTTCAGCTTCTTGTCTGCCTGCCCTGCCCACTCTGCCTACAAAATCCTAAATCCTAACCTTCCTCCCTCCCTGTAGTCATTGCCCTGCATCTGGCCAGTTTCTCTCCACTGTGGCCTCCTTCCAGGCTTTCTGGTCTCAGTGTCTCCCCTTCTAACCCATCCTTCACTCAGCATCTGGAGGAATCCTTCTAAATGCAAACGTGGACCATGTCAGCCCCCTGCTTAAAACCCTCAGGTCTCCCATAAGCCACTGTTCTTAGCAGTGAACCATTTGTCAATTGTTATCTTGTTCAGAACCTTGGTATAAAATGGCTAAGATGCTGTGGTTGAAGGAGAGATGGGGACAGGGCTCAGCCTCCTCGGCTTCCCTCTCACCATCTCCAGCTGTAGCAGTCCCTGTGAGAGCTTCCTCAGAGCCCTTGGGGCTTAAAGAAGCATAACTTAAATATCTCTGCCCAAACACCCCCGCCCCCAGTAAGGTCCAGGCCCTTAGTACAGAACCCAAGGCCCTTCCTGTGCTACCTGTGTCACTCCCTGGCCTCACTATGGCTGCCCTCATCAAGTATCAGGCCAGCACCCATTCTATCCAGGGCTTGGCCCAGCAGTCTCTCACCTGAAAGACTCTCCACAAAATCCCCAGTCAAATGTTTCCTCCTCCAGGAAGCCCTCTGATTGCCTCAGCCCAAAGGATGTTCCATACCCTTCCTGATTTCAGAGACCAGGCAAATAGTGAGCCTTGGTTCAGGCTTCATATGAAGCCTGTGAGCTTTCCTTCTTTTTTGACCTCTGGTTCTGATTCTTCATCCTCTGAAGCAAACCCGTCCTGGTTCCAGGAGCTTTCCTGATAGTGAGGAGGGAGATGGGAAATCAGAAAGCCCGGAGGCTCCAAGGGCTCCAGGAATCTGATCCTGAGGTGTGCACCAGGGCCCTCTAGACACCCTAGGCCTGTTTGCAGGGATAGCCTGGTCTATGTCAGCTTCATGTCACTAACTCCCCTCCTCCCAGTGTGTCTGTCTCCAGACTCCTTAACAGATCCGCATCTTCTATCTCCAGCTTTTATAAACACAACACAGACCCACAGCCAGTCCCAGATAAGGACACACACATGCACACACAGCCAGCCCCTCATGGATACACACATGCATGTGTGGACCCCATGGCTGCCCACAGGTGCACACAGACCTCCTTGGATACATACACATACATAGTCAAGAATGTATACAGCTATTCCTACATGAGGAAATGTGGCGCTGATTAAGGAGACAGCTTCTGAAATGAACCTTTCCTTCTAAGTCCACTGTGGAATACAGTTTTCAAAGCCTGAAACACCCACAATCTAGTTTGCTTGTTACAGAGGCCCCGGGTCTGGGGCTGGGGGAGGACTCCAACTGAAACCTCCAGGTGGCTGATGAAGATACTGAGGCTCTGAGGGGTAGGGGAAGAGAGCTGTCCAGTTCACCTGCTGGTCGGTGGCCAAGCCAGGCTTGGAACTGAGATTCTGGGTGTGCCAGAGGGCTCTGCCCCTATCAGTCTGCCACTGTGACTCTGGACCCTTCTTTAGCAAGAGGTCTAGGCCTTTGTCCCATCCCTTTGCTTCTTCTCTATGACCCTCTGCTGTCCTCAAAGGGTGCCAAGAGCAGCTCAGGGACACCAGAAGGTGGACCCAGAGTCCTCAGGATATGGATCAAAAGGTAGATTTTCTCAAGGTCCAGCTGCTCCTCTGGCTGGAGGTGCCTGAGGGGGTAGTTAATGTTCACAGGTTCCCTGCCGTCTTGCCTGTCTGTCTGGAGACAGGGGGTGACTGTTGGCATAGTAGGAGGAGATGCTTGCCCGCCCCCCAGTCTGGGGATGCTCATAATAGTGTGATTCATCTCTGTGTTCCACTCCCCTTGCCAGTCTACAGCCAACTGCCACCCCCCCACCCCCACCCCAACCTGACTCTCAAGGCCCAGAGGCAGGGATGGTGTCCAGCAGTGGCCTGAGAGTGGGGCACACTCTAGAAAGGGAGATCGAGCATGGAGGGATTCTGAGGGTTCTTTTGCCCTGGCTCCCTGCTCCCCTGTGCCTCTGGTCACGCCTGTGGCTGCCTGGCCTCTCTGCCCGTTTCACCTCTTCTCCCCATCCCCCCAGGGTTTGAATCCCAGCTCAGCATTCACTGGCTGAGTGAGACCTTGGCAAGTTACTGCTCTCCAAATTTCAGTTTTGTCATTTGTGAAAGGGGAAAAATATACCCACTTCTGGGGATTGTTTTGCATATGGGAGGAAGTACATTTTTTAAAGGTTTTATTTATTTACTTTTAGAGAGAAGGGGAGGGAGGGAGAAAGAGAGGGAGAGAAACATTGATGTGTAAGAAAAACATGGATTGGTAGCCTCTTGCACATCCCCCACTGGGGACCTGGCCCGCAACCCGGGCACATGCCCTGGCCAGAAATCAAGCCAGTGACATTTTGGATGGCAGGCTGGCGCTCAACCCGTTGAGCTACACCTCTAGGGCACTTTTTTTTTTTTTTTGAGTGAGAGTGAAACATTGATTTGTTGTTTCATTTATTTATGCACTAAATCCACAACCTTGGCAGATCTGGACAACACTCTAGCCAACTGAGTTACCCGGCCAGGGCAGGAAATACGTTTGTAAAATTGAAAATGTCTATGTCTGTTTTGGTTTTCTCCTCCCCCACCCTGCCCCAATGCTCCAGAGCGATAAGGGGATTCAGGGAGACTGGGGTTACTGCAGCATTATTCACTGTCTATGTCTATACTCTTCTTCACCCCACTTGCTGACAGCAAAGCCCAAATCTCCTCTGTTGCTCTTCCAACTGCTCCCATTTAGGGAAAAAGAGTTTGGGGGCAAGACATGAAGGGAGTGCCATCCCCCCATTCCTTATAGAGCCTTGGCCAACACCTCTGGTTCAGCAGGCTGGGGCTTGCATCTTCAGCCCTTCCCTTGACTGGAAACCCACTCCCCCAGCTCTGACCTCAAGGAGTCACAGCTTCCCATGGGTGGATGGGCTGTCAAGGCTCCTTTCTAAGCTCAGCCCTCCCGCCCAAGTGAGACACAGACCTTGCTCAAGATGCCCTGGCTGGAGATGGAGCCTCCTCCCAGAGCTGGGTTCCAGCCTGCACCCGGCCCAGGCTTTCCTTCCCAAAGCACAAGAGAGAGCCCAGAGGGCTCTAGGTAAATTGTATGAGTCAGTCAGGACCTCACCAAACTCATTCTACTCTGTGAAACCATGCTTCCTTCTGCCTCTTCTGCCAGGGGGCGCTATTCACATTGACTACATTGAGAATGATTTCCCCAATGTCCAGTCCTGCAGTGAAGTCCTGCTTCTGCTCCCCCCGGAACTCACGCTAGCCTGGCACTTCTAGACAGGCATCCTCAGGCCCTGACCCCTCTCAATCCCAAATGACCTAAGGAGAACTGACAGGAATAAGGAACTCTTGCAAGGCATTGCATCCTCCAAGCAGGGTCCTTTCAGGTCCATTAAGAAAAAAAAACATGCCCTGGCCGGTGTGGCTTGGTTGGGCATCGTCCCACACACTGATTTCCCATCAGGGCACAAGCGTGGGTTGTGGGTTCAATTCCGGTCAGGGCGTGTATGGGAGGCAACTGACTGATGTTTCTCTCTCTCTCCTTCTTCTCCTCGCTCTAAAATAAGCATGTCCTCCTTGAATGAGGGTAAAGAAGAAAGAGAAGAAGGGTGAAGTCCTCCCCATACCTTCTCAGCTCCAACCTTGACACATCCCGATGTGCATGTGTATGCACACATATGAACATGTGTGTAACTGCTAGTTACAAATAGAAATGGGTTTGGTGAGAGTGTATGGGGTCATGGGCCTGAAGGATGAGCTCTGATTTGGGGCCATAGAGCACTGAGAACCAGCTCTTGTCCCACTTGTCAAACCCTGTGCCTTGGCATGGAGCTGCATCCATTAGATGGGGTCACAAAGATTCTCTGTGATAGGCTGTAGCCCCGGATTATAGGTAGGCACACACATGCATGCACATATGTGTGAGTATATGTGGATGCACGTATGTTAATAAATGTTACTTAATGTGAACAAGATATACAAGCCCATGGCTGTGTGAGTGACCTGTCCCCCCACCCGGTGCGGCACACACGAACACCTATGTGAGCTGAGTGCCAACTCTCCAGGAGCCGTGCATGTGCCTACCGGGGGCACAGCTGCTCCTGTTTTTCTCCTCTGCTCTGGGTCCCAGGCCAGGCCAACAGGCCCAGGGGTGCTGTGGGCTGGGATTCCCCACTTTCTTTCAGTACTGAGGAGTCCCTTCCTTGTTCCTGCTCTATACTGCCTTTGTAGCCACAACTCCGACAGTGAGAGGCTGAGAAATACCCCATGGGCCAGGGATAAGAGAGGGAAGCATGATCCCCCATTCCCCCATGGCTTCTGGCCTCAGGAATCTAGGGTTCTGTCCTGAGTGAGTGAGTCACACTGACAGTGGGGTTGTAGGCAGACACTCAGTGATGGTTCCCTGATTCACGGTGGGGCCTCCCAGAGAGGGGGGTGCATCACTATGGGCCAAGGGCCATGAGATATGTTGTATGTGGGCTCCATATATGTGTGACTCTACGCCCAGGCTCCCATGTGAATGGGACCCCATGTGCATGTGAGCAGAGCTCAGTGTCTATAGGCAGTGTGACCGTCAGCCTCAGGGTACGTATGTGTTTGCACACACAGGCGCATGGGTGTGAATCTGCCTGATACGCATTGCTAAGCCACATCTCTTTGAGCTTGAGTCACCTTTGGAGACTTTATTTCTGACAACCATTCCTTGTAGCCCACCTGGATTACATCCATCTGGAAAATGTGGTTTCTTTGGTCTCCCTGGCAATGCCACAGTAGGGACCTGGGTGTGGGCATATTTGCTCCTAGTCCTGTGGGAGTTGGGCCCAGGCCACCAAATGTCCGATTCTCAATTATTGAATGCAGCATAGGGAGCAGGGTTGCCCCAGACTCTCCTCAGACGGGGCTGACACTCCAACAGTTTCACCAGTTTAATCTCTTAAAGGGATAAACTCTCCCTTGGCTGGGAATTCAGCCAGAGTGGGAGAAGAGAGGGTTAAAAACAGCTGGGCCTTACTCCGCTGGCAAGCATGTGGCATGTGGCATGTGGCATGTCAGAACAACTTCAGTTCAGCCTCTGGAGCCATGTGCAAAATGCACTCAGGTACATGTGTGACAGTCTCAGTGAACCCAGCCACATCTGACAGGATGTGCGCAGCCATGAGAAATGCCCAGCAAATGGGATCAGGCACAAAGGACAAATGTCATGTGTGGACACAACTGTGGTCAGAACTGGTTAAAACAGGCAACACATGACGTACTCACAGCACAAGGAACAAGGGCCCATGAACTCTGGCTGGAACTCAGCACGTGTTCTGTGTGTCCAGCTGAGTCTGGTCTATGAGAGGGTCTCTTTTCCTTTGAGACCCACAGCCTCTGCCCTCCAGCCCCCTGACTGAGGACTTGCTGGGTCCAGCCATCCTGTAGACCTAGGGCCAGGTTCTTTTTCCTTTCTGACATGTCTCCTCTCACCCCTAAGTAATGGGGATGACAGGAAAGCTCACGGTCATGGACCAAGCAGGTCTCTCCGGCAGCTGTCTTCTCCCCAGCCACGTCCTGCACCTGACTGTGGCCCACCACCGGCTCTCAGCCTCCAAGACACACCCTCCCTTACGTGCTCTCCAGGGTCAATCCCACTCCTAAGGCACCTCACACCCCTTGTTTCCCCACCTTCCTCATTAGCTCCCCTCAACCCAGCGTCCCCACGAACGTCCCCAAGCAAGGTGTGGGGTGGCCGCCCACTCCCGTGGGCGCGGCCCAGGGCTGAGTAGGCGGGGCAGCGGGCGGGCCCGGTGCCTACCTCTCCCATAAACGGCGCGGGCAGCGCTCCCGGACTCTGCAGCTGCGCCCGCCGCCCCACCTCCACGCTCCTTCGTCTTGCCCGGCCGGACCGGACCGCTACCTGCCCCCGACATGGATCGACAGAAGGCGCTGGTGTCCCGCTGCGGGGAGATGCTCCACATCCGCTACCGGCTGCTTCGCCAGGCTCTGGCTGAGTGCCTGGGAACCCTCATCCTCGTGGTGAGTGGGGGGGTACCCAGAGAAGCCCCTATGTCTCCCACCCCCACACTCCCCAATCCTTCTGTTCACTGGAGGGCTGTTGCTTTTCAAGAACAGCCCTACCCCTCTCCTAACTCTGATCCCCACTTTGACCCCTTGCAGAGTTCTCTTTCCCTCCACCCCCAGCCTTTACCCCATCATCTGTGAGGGCTGTTACTCCCCAGTGACAGCTTTGATCCTGCAACCTCCCCCCACCAGTGACCCAGCCCACAGACTGGAGCAGAGTTCACCCCTGCAGTCTGGGACCCTCAGCCCCTTCTCAAGGCTCCCACTGCTCCCCAAGTTCGCAGAGTCCCAGCCCAGGAGGCAGTGGGGGGAGGCAGAAGCAAATGGAACGAACCCTTTTAGATTATTTGGCTTCTGATTTCTGGCCCCTAATGAATAATGAAGACTCAGAAAGTCCAAAAGTTCCCATGACACGAGGACAGTTTGCCACGGGTTGGGGCAGAGGGTGCAAAGAGCAGCGCAAGAGGAAAGGAGGATCCTGAAGATAGGAGGCCAGGAAGGCTGCTGGACTCCCGGCACAGAGGAAGTGGTCTCACTAAAGTTACTCTCCTTCTGCTGCTCTCTCAGGCCCTGTCAGTTACCCGGACAGATGCTGTCAGCTTCTGTGCAGAAGCAGTCTGAGTTACTCTATGGGTTCTCTGAGGGGTACACTTCTCCTGCCTGGGTCACTCCCCAGTCCCGGTTACTCCCTGGTCACATCAGTTTGGCCCCTGCATGACTCTGTTTGCACTTCTTGGGTCTGGCACACACACACACACACACACACACACACACACACACACACACACACACCAGTTACAGGTTCCATTTCCTGTCCTAGTTACTCTGATTTTCAGCCACTTTGTGGTCACACCTGTTTTCTTCTCGGTTACTTCTGGGTTTAGTTGCTGCATTCTAGTGGGTGAGTTGCATTATTCCATTCCTGCTCCAGATCCAACCCTAGGTAATGCAGAACTGCCAGCCCACTGTGGACTCAGAAGCTTAACTGGAGGCAAACAGGGCTAGGTTGGCCCACCTCAAATGGGTGGTGGTGGTGGAGCAGGCACCTTGGTAAGAGAAAGGCTGAGACTCACCTGGAAATAGGAAGGGGGAAGGAAACCAGGGGGGCACTTTATCCATGGCCCCTCACAAGACGGATGGCCCTACCAGTTATGCCCATCCCTTCTTTCCCTTGGGCCATGGCAGTAGGGCAGGTGCTTATCATCCTGCTGCCCCAGAGTCTAGTGTTCCCCACTCTCTATCTGATTTAGATCCAGCCCTCCATTGGAGAGCAGCCAGGACAGGGGAAAAACATTCACAGAGGGTCCTCCCTGTTCCCTCCCAAGCCTCAGTTCACCTCCCTGACAAAGGAGCAGTCAGGCCTAGCAGGGAGCTGCCCCAGTAAGGAAAGTTTCAGGCTCAGATCAGTGTGAGGCATTGGGTGTCAGTGAAAAGCAGAACCTCAAGGGCAGCCTGAAAAGGAAGGGCCAGGCTGGGAGACGCAAGTCAGGGTGAGGGCTTGCCTCTGTATTTCTGTGGCTTGGGGACCTAGAGCCTGCAGTGGTAGCAGTGGGGCTGGCTTTGGGGCAAGGGGAGATCCTTTCTCTGGGGTACCTAGTAAGGGAGGGGCATAGGGGAGAAGGAAGGGTAAGGAAGAGGAAGATTAGCCCCAAGGTGGTAGAACTGGCTCTGACAGCTTCTCACTCCAAGACCTCCTGGGATGGAGCCAGGTTTGTGCCTCAGACAGGCAAGGAACTGAGACCAGGACCTGCCAAGCCCGGCAGGGTTCCCAGGTCCCACACGTGCCTGCCCCTCCCCCACTCCCTATATAATTACAATCTCTGATCTTTGCTCTCACGTTTCCTGTACACCTTTGTCCTGCATCACTGCTGCTGGCTTTCCCACTATCTGGGTCCTTCTGAGGAAGGATAATCAAAGTGCCTAATAGCAGGATAACAGGACACTGACCTGTCAGAATGGACAGGGGCCCTTAGCATGGGTCTTGGAAATTGCCTGCTGGGTAGATATGAAACTTTTAGTTATGGGAAGGTGAAAGAGGAGACCCGAGGAAGAGCTGGAGCAGCTTTGGGGAACACTCCAGGGCTCAGGACAACAGCTCTTTACAGCTGATACAGAAGCATTTTTACATTTGAACAAGGGGAAGAGACATACAGTGCATTCTGTCCTTGCAGGACATCAGGGATCTTAGTCCTCTCAAATGCTCCCCATCCCTAGCAGAAAGCTGAGAACTAATCTCCCCACTTCCACTGCCCTGGGGCCCAGACCAGGGCTAGTGAGAAGAGCTACTCATCAATGCCTTTAGGACTGCCAAGTCTGAGTGCAGACCCCAGGCCCCAGACCCCTGAGGACAGAGAGGTCAGGGTCAGTGGAGAGAGAGAAGGCTCTGGTACAGGGACAGGTTAAGGAAGGTGCTGAGAGGGGCTCTGAGAAGAGCCAGGAGCATGGACAGGGAGTCTGACATCCCAGATTCAGAAGTAGATTCAACCTGACTTCTGGTCTCTTCTCTATTTCTTTGTGCCCCATCCCCCATCACTGCCATAACCACCTAGCTTTTCTTTGGGGCAAAAAGGGAGGCAACTGCAAGTGAGGAATGAGTGAGAGCCTTTTCTTACTTCTATGGGCTGGGCTTGAAGGGCTGGGGGAGAAACTGTTAAGGTGAAAGCTGTTCCCCTCTCCCCTGCTCCTGTTGAGATTCAAGAAGAATCAGTGAAGATGGTTCAGACATCTAATTCCATGGGGACCTGTTATGTTAGGGTTGGGACATTGGGGCTGGAAGGGCACGTCTGCTTCTTCTCAGGGTGCAATTGCAGCAGGAGGGTTTCGGCTGAATTCCAGGATGGCCTTCGTCCTCCTGATGGAGGCAGGTAGAGGTTGCTGGCTTCACCCTTCCCTCTGGAGTGAGAGTTGCTGGGCCTCAGCTGGGCCTCACCCTCCCTCCCTTGTTCTGTTTCCTGACACAGATGTTCGGCTGTGGCTCTGTGGCCCAGGTTGTGCTCAGCCGGGGCACCCATGGTGGTTTCCTTACCATCAACCTGGCTTTTGGCTTTGCCGTCACCCTGGGCATCCTCATTGCTGGCCAGGTCTCCGGTAAGGCCTTATCCCACCCTTAATCATCACCCATCAACAGCATTCTCACCAGGGGTCCCACTGCCTGGAGAATGGGGTGGGGGACATTCCCAGGGACAGGGCGTAGCTGTGGCCTGAGCTCTGAGTTCCTGGAAGAGGAGAGTGGAGAAGGAACCTGATACCTGGAACCTTTGACTCTCACCTTGGAATCAGAGATTAGTAGAGTTATCCTGTTATGCACTCTAACCGCCACCTGGTACATGGAACTCTTGTCTGCAACCCTGCTCCGCTGGTCAGAGGTGGGGAATATGAAGGTGGTATGGAATCTTGGCCTACCCACTCTGGCAGGCTTTGGCTAATACATCCTATTTCCTATCCGCACAGGAGCCCACTTGAACCCTGCTGTGACCTTTGCCATGTGTTTCCTGGCGAGAGAGCCCTGGATCAAGCTGCCCATCTACACCCTGGCTCAGACACTGGGAGCCTTCCTGGGTGCTGGGATTGTTTTTGGACTGTACTATGGTAAGCATTACCCTCCTCCACTAGCCCCTCCTTCTACTTGGGACCTGCACCAGGCCTTTCAATGACAGACTGCTGGGGCCTGCCCAAGCCCTGGGCTCATGACTCACGCACACCAGGCCCCAGGTGCAGGGCATGAGGGGAAATAAACGAGTTGAGCAACATTAGTGTCTCAGTCCCTCACCCCACCCACCCTACCAGCTCTGACTCCTGAGTAAAACAGCAGTGACTCTACTTACCCATATGATCCCTGGGTGGGTGGGCCAGCCTGAGAGAGGAAACTGGGCCCGGCCTCTGCCCTCACCCACTTGGGGTCTCATCTGTCACCAGATGCAATCTGGGCCTTTGCTGGCAACGAGCTTGAAGTCTCTGGCCCCAATGGCACAGCTGGCATCTTTGCCACCTATCCCTCTGGACACTTGGACATGATCAATGGCTTCTTCGACCAGGTATGGGCTGGGGACATGTGAGGGGAACACAGGGAGGAAACCAGGCTGTCTGGGTTGCTGATGGGCTGGTTGGGGGACAGGACCCCTTGTCTAAAACAGAGTTTCTTGATATGTGGTACACCCATATCAGAATCAGAATGGCCTTGTATATTTAACCAGTTTCCCAGAACATCCTTATCTCTGAACAAATTCTAGCACCACTGTCCTGGAGAGCAGAATGCTGGAGGGAAATGAAGGGCCAAAAGGAGGGACCTGAGGGTGGGGTGGGGGCTCCTCCTCACCCTGTTCTCCCTGCTTGCCAGTTCATCGGCACGGCCTCCCTCATCGTGTGTGTGCTGGCCATTGTGGACCCCTACAACAACCCCGTCCCCCGTGGCCTGGAGGCCTTCACCGTGGGCCTGGTGGTTCTGGTCATCGGCACCTCCATGGGCTTCAACTCCGGCTATGCTGTCAACCCTGCCCGGGACTTCGGCCCCCGCCTCTTCACCGCCATTGCTGGCTGGGGCTCAAAAGTGTTCACGTGAGTGCCATCAACACCTAGCCAGCCCTGCTTGCTTTCCCTCTGCTTCGTCCAACCATCCCTAACCACATATTCTGTCCCCCAGGACGGGCCAACACTGGTGGTGGGTGCCCATCGTCTCCCCACTCCTGGGCTCCATTGCGGGAGTCATCGTGTACCAGGTCATGATCGGCTGCCACCTGGAGCAGCCTCCACCTTCCACTGAGGAGGAGAATGTGAAGCTGGCCCACATGAAGCACAAGGAGCAGGTCTGAGTGGGCAGGAGCCATCCCCCCTGCCCCTCCTCCTGCAGCATCTACTGACTGTGCAGGAGCTACTCTCTAAAAGCCCCCTTCATGATCCCTTCCCAGACTAAGCAGCTCCTTGTCTGCTGCCACCCCACTGGACAGCCCCTCTAGGATTTCCCACAGACTCTGCCCAAACAGGACTTCAGGCCACTGCCCTTAAACTGTGATGGCACAGGGAGGAGGGCCGACATAATAACCCTTCGTCTCCTGAAGAAGAGGAAATGGCAGTGGGTGTGTGAGTCTGTGTGTGCGTGCACGTGTGTTTTCCCAGACATTCAGGGCAAGGGACCGAGTGGAAAGGATTTTAGTCGTGGGGGGAGTCTAAAGGAAGGAGGGTGGTGACGCGTCCATCTGTGAGTGAGGAAAGTGTCAGGGGCCTACATGTTTCTGGGGCTCCAGGTGGAGGAGGGTCCAGATACATGTGTTTCTGACCACATATGTGTCCACCCTGTTTTCTAAGCAGGGGATTAGGGGAGGCTTTGGGGGAGATACCATGGGAATATGGGTACGGCTGGGAGGAGGGGGCCACAGCCCAGGTGTGGACCTCTGGCTGTGTATAAGTAGGAGCCGAATAACACGTTTCTGTCATAACATAGGCAGGAGGGGGTGGGGTGAAGTCTAGCTCATAGTTTTCAAGTTTGCTGTTGTTGTACAAAAATATAGCGGATGTTACAGTTTTAGGGATTGGGGTTGGAGACTACTCTAAATAGGGTCTTCACTCTTTTAATCCTCCACTAAACACATGTACTTTTACCTTTTATAAAAAAACAATAAAATGTATGCCTAAAACTGCCAGTGGTGTAAATATTTCTCTGCTAGTTCTGCTGTTTTCCTGGGGCCAGTCAAGGAGCTTCTGTGTGTCTGGCCACACCCAGGGTGCCCTCCTGGGGGTTCAGCTTGACCAGGGCACCCTGGGGGCAGGAGGCCGTCACCCACACAGGTCCGAGAGCCTCTTCCTCTTAGCTTGAACCCAGTGGTCCCACACTTTCCCCCAAGCCTCCATCTTCCTGGGAGCCCTGGCACAGGGAACGGCATCTCCTTCCTGATCCCTGCACTCTCCCGTCATGCCAGGAAGACAGACCTGAGCCTGGCCGAGGGAAGAACTTTCTCCAGGCAGAGCTGCCCTAAGGGGAGGACTACCATCCAAGAAATAGTGAGGTCCCTTTTGCCGTGGATTCCAGCCAGACTGGGAACTTGTATTGTCTCCTACAGCTTGGAGCTCTTCAGGCTCCATCAAACTCCACCCACAGCTTGGTCACAGACCCTTAAGCAGCTTCTCTGCCTCCAGGCCTGTCCCAGTCAGTCTATTCAGCAACCAGAGGGATCTCTCTGGAACCCCCTGCTGAAAGTGAGCTCTTTCCATGACTTTCTTCCTGGTCTGGAGGCAATCCCATACCTCCCATGCTGCACTCAGGCCCTCCAGGACCTGGCTCCTGGCCCTACCCCTCCCCTCACAAGGCTCCATCCACCCCAGACTACTCTGTGTGCTCCTGCGCCTTCCTACCCTCAGACCTTTGCTCCAACGAGTCCAGTCACTACGTCTCCTGATCTGTTCTCCTCCTCTTCCAGGAAGCCATCCCTGCTCTTCCTCACTCTTCTACCATCTTCTGTAGTCTGTTGTCTGAGCCCAGAGACTGCAGCTGCATTCATTTCCTTCCCCTGCTCTGTGCCAGTTCTTCGGTCTGAGGCACATCTGAGCCCATAAGGCTGGGGTTGGACTGACTCTCTCTGGCACCCTGACTGCCCAGGGAGGCAAAGGCTCAGCACGCCTGAGCCCAGGAAGCTCTGTCAGATGATCACATGCCCCTTCTCACCTTTGCTTCCTTACCCAATCCTCCTCAAGTTTCACTATGAATAAAAGGGAAGAAGATGAGAAGGCGGACCCAACCCCAGCCCTCCTGCAAAGTTAACCCCACGGGAGCCAGAGGAACCCTGGGTCTGTCAGGAGAACTGTGGGTTTTAAAAGCTAAAGCAGCTCTTGCTCCCCAGCCATTTCACAGAGGAGGAGACCATAGCCCAGAGAGGGTGGGTGGCAAATGAAGGGTCACACAGCTAGGACTCTGGGGGTTGAGGGTGGGAGAAGGAAGTTTCATCTCTCGTCTCCACCCCCTCTTTGTCCCCAGCTCCCAAGAGGAGTATATGGCATGTGGGAGGGACACATGCCAGAGGGAGTGTCTCTTTCCCAGGCCCTGGGGGAGGAAGGGCAAATGTTGGGAGGGGAATGTATGCGTCTTCAAAGTTTCATTCTAGCCACAGTGGTCTTACCTTTAGTGTCCCGTCCTGCTGTCCTCCGTCCTGCTGTCCTCCCCAGCACGGTCCCTGTCCTTCTGTCATTGTTTCCTCTCAAATCCTGCCGTTGACTTTGACTAGTCAGCTCAAAGGGTGGTGGGAGGCCCTCTGGTGCAGTGATTAAGTAAAGTATTCAAACCTGAATTCCAGGCCCAGCTTGACCTCTCTCTAGCTGTGTGATCTGGGGATGATCATTTTCTTTCCCTGTGCCTCAGTTTCCTCATCTGTGTGTTGGGAGATATTAAGAGAAAGAAGTAATGGAAGAGAATTTATGAAAAGGACTTAGCACAATGACCTCAGCTGAATACTTTCCACAGCGGATGGTAGTCAATGAATGTCACCTCACCTCGTGGTTTTTACTGCGGAGCTGGGGAAGGGAGGTGGTGGTGGAGAGATGCTGAAAGCTGTTTTTTAAAGGTCATTGAATTCAACATCCTCTTCCTTGTCAGATTCCTTTCACGGGTTTTGAATTTCCTTAGGGGTGGGGTGGTGGGGGGGGAAGAGTGGGGGTGATGGCTTGCTGTGCCCTGACTAGAGGAGGGGTTTGGGGTAAGATCGAAGGGAGACATAAGAGGGGGCCACACACACAGGTGTGGAGGGCAGAGGAGCACATAGGCTAGGGAACATGTTGGATGGAGAGTCAGCAGGAATGAGAAAGGGTAAGGCCTGACCAGGAGCAGTGAGGCAGGGCAGGGGCTGGTAGGGATCTGGGCCAACTGCACGGTGTGCTAGGGGTAGAAGGAAAACTCCCCATCTCCCCATGCACGTCCAGGCTTTTATTAGCTGTTCTGGCTGATAGCAAGTTCTAGAAAGAAATCTATTCATCTACTTTAGGAGAAGGAACTCAATCCATTTTCCAAGGTGGACTTGGAGGGAGAATCATCCTGTGGGAGGGTAGGCAGATCCCATGCCTTATCTTTGCCCCTTCTTCCTGAGCTGAGCCTGCTTTGCAGGAGCCCATGTTTTCTTAAAGTTCTGACATGTTTGGATTGAAATGAGTCTCCCTGAAACCTGAGCTTGGTTCCTGTTTCCTTGTGCGCCTGCCTCTGTGTATGCACACATACAAGTGTGTACTTTCCAGTGTGTCTGAGTGTGTGTGTATTTCTCTCAGGACGTTTGGTTACATCTCTGTGGGTCTGTGCCTCCGGCCCACCATGTCTCTGTCTCTGTCACTGCCTCACTCTCTGTGCCTGGCTGGGTCTTTCTTTGCGTACTTACAAGAGAACCTCTTGTGTACCTTGGAGCCCACCTTATGCATACCTAGGAGTGACTCTCTAGCCAGCCCAGTCCTGCTCATCTTACTCCAGGGCATGCCTCTTTCTTAATTCCACTAATGAGCTCCCTCCTTCTTGCTAGCTCTCTCTCCTTGATTTTATTTGTCTGAAAACCTGGGTGGGGCACCCCCCAGGTTTGGGGAGGGAAGCATGGGTGGAGTAGAATTAGGTGGGGTGGGAAGGGGAGAGGAGAGAACACTCCACCAGAACAGAGATGTCAGCGGTCAGAGATGCCCTTGATCCCACAAGGAAGGGTCTATGAAGGTGCTGGCCTAGGTAGGGTCCTGTACTTCCTCACTGGCAGGAGGGAGCCTCTCCTAGGGTGGAGTTCTGAGTTTTGGGCCAGAGAATGTGGCAGGACAAAGGGAGAAGGCACTGAGGCCCTGGGGCCCTCGGGGAGACTGAAGGGGTTCACCTAGAACACCTCTGAGTCTTAAGGGGACAGAGGAGTGGGTGTCTCTACCCAGTACTTGGGATGGCCAACTCAAGGCCTTTGAGTCTCCATGCTGGGGCTTCAGTCTTTGGTGCCAGGCTCATTCGAGGTAAGGGAACACAGGCTCTGTCTAGTCTGGGCACCTTGCCTATCCCAGAGTAGCATCTACCTGCTCTTTGTGTAAGGGGGAAACTGAGGCCCAGAGTCTCATTCAGGGTCACAGAGCAGTGCAGCAGATCCTCTACTAGAATCCAGTTTTCTGTCTTCAGCTTGGCTCCCTCAACCCCTCTCCCAGACAGCACTTTGCAGCATCTCAGGGAGCAGGTCTTTGGGTCCAGGTCACCTTCATTCCAAACCAGCCCTTCCCAGCCATGGGACCTTAAGCATGCGGAGTCTCTATTTCCCCCAGATCCAATCTCCTGCCTGCTCTGTGCCCCAGGAGGCTAATATCTATGGGCTGGGTCACCTGCATCTCTGGCTTCTAGTTGGGTTTGGCAAGTGAGGGGCACAGCTAAGAAATCAGAGGGCAAGGAGGGTGGGAGTGGTTGTGGGGAAGAAAGGTCAGGGTATTCAGCCTTTTCCAGGGCTCCCACTGTGTTCCAATAACACTTTTCTCTCCTTCTGCCTCCTCTGGCTGAGGGGGAAGTGGCTGCCTGCTGTTAGTTCCCAGACTGTCCCTTGTTGGTTCTGGTGACCCTGTCACCACCTCTGTAAATAGTACCTTCACAAGCTCTTTTCAGTGAAGCCCTCCCAGGATATACTGGTCCTGCTGGATTTTACAGATTTACCTCTCTGCCCTAGTGCCTTCACCTGTAAAATGGGGATAGTACTAGTGCTCACCTCATTAGGTTGCGTAAGTGAGGGTTAAATGAGGATGTATGTACAGAACAATGACAGATGTAACAGTAAGTGCTACTGAATACAGAAAACAATATTATCATTAGATATTATTATTATTATGCTTCCTTGTGAACTCCCAGGGTAGGTCGAGAGTGGTCGTGGTAACTAATTAGGGGTTCAGTGGGTCGTATATGTATATACGGAATCAGGAGAGAGTCGTTCCCGGGGAGGTTGCAGGCCAAGGTACAGTTCGAATCTGTGCTTGCTCATCTTGTTTCCCATCCTTTTCAGGTCTCACTGCCATTCCCCTTCAGCTCAAGGATGGGGCACTCATCAGGATAGTGATGATGACTTTGGAGGGAGATCCAGCACCTTTGGGAGTAGGAAGAGGGTCTATGTTCCTCTGTCTCATCCCTGCATATTGGCCAAAACATAGGAGCCTTGGGTGAGGGAAGAACTGATGGAGGTCCTATGGAATAGCATGGTTGCCAGTGGGGTGAGGTTATAAGCAGGCTAAAAACTAACCTGAGCCGGGTCCCCTCCTCCGACTGCCTTGGTCATACCTTCAGGTTAGAATGAGATGGGATGTGGTGTGGAGAAGGGGTGGGTATTTCCTTTCCCCATCTCCAGAGCTCTCTGGGAATAAAGCCTTACACCAGATTCAGTCACCTTGACCAGCTTCTCCAAAGCCCCTGTGAAGAGTGATGAGCTTTTGCCAGGCTTCCTTACTGCACTCAGAGCCAAGGAGGCCTGGCTGGGAGAGGCTGGGCAAGGGGAGGGAGGACTCTGGGAACCCTGATAATCATCTGGACATGGTCTGCAGCTCATCTCCATGGAGACGCCCCCCATAGCTGAGGAGGCACCTGGAATGTCCTGCCCACCACCCTCATTCTTTGCCTCTCCGCTCAGGGTCACTGACAGGGCCTGGCCGGAAACATGTTGAAGGTGGGGAGAAGGTGGCCTGGCTTAGGGAGAGAGGCGGACTTCAGGCTCAGTCTGAGGGAGCTCTTTCCCTGAGAGCTTGTTCAGAGGTTCTGGCAGGGAGCACAGCTACTTGTATACCCTTGACCGAGGACCGGTCCTCTCCTCTAGTTGGGAAGGTCGTCCTCTTTGACCCAGCGCACAGCTTCGGGAGGGACGCACATGGATCAGTGAGGGAGGAAAGGGACACCTGCCTAGCCAGCCAGATCAGCCGAATCAACCCTAGTGATCAGTGGGGTGACAGATGTCGCAGCCAGGTCACCTTCACATCCAGGGGAGCTCTTTCCTGTTAGAGGTAATCTTTAGCTGGGAGATCATACCCAGTTCCATGTCAGGGGTGGAGAGTGGAGAGTAACTCTGACCTGTGGACAGAGTCTTCCTTTTGTCAGACTAAGGGTTTACAGTTTGGTCACCTTCGGCCCTTGGAGGTGTGTGTGCACCCACATACGTGTGAGAGTGTGTCTGCTGTGACTGAAGGATGTGTGTGCATGCACACTCACACATTCAATGACACACCCATACACACTCATTTGTTCCACACTCATACAGGCATACTCATACTCTGACATTGTCTCTCAGTCCTCCACACACTCGATGTTCAAGCACACTTAGATACACTCATGTGCACCCCCGCACTTTCACGTTCCCACGCTGACACGCACACCTGCGCTCCATGTCCTCACCCCGAAGCGCACTCTTACAGTCATGCACACTTAAGCGCACATCGACACTCTCAGTGCACTCACACTGAACACACTTCTACTACACTCCTCCTATTTACTGGTTGCTAGAAGCCACACTTCTGTGCAAAAAGCCTGAGAGCCTGGAAGTGTGTGGGAGGGAAAAAGCAGAGATAGGGGACAAAGAAATGGAGGCCACAGGACACGGGGTCAGGATGTGGGGTTGAAAAGCCTTTAGGTTTTGAGGTCATGACCCAGATTTTAGAGTAAGGGGTCAGGAAGCAGGTGGTTTAAAGTATGTGACTGAGAGTCCAGTATCTGGGCAGGGCACACGGTAGGTACTGTCAAATGCCTGCTGAGAGAGGACAGCAGAATCGAATAAAACTCCCCATTTTCAACTAGTACACTGTCTGCCTCACACCCTAGGCAACCAGAGATTCAGGGCCACCACACCCTCTGAAGTTAAGGGGTCCACATCCTCTCCGACATTCTACAGAGCAGGAAGCTGAGTCTCAAATGCGGGTGACTTGTGTAAAGCTAATGGGTAAGGCAGTGGCCAGTCCAGGCTGGTGTCCTCAGTCTCAGAGTACAGTTTCTAAGCCCAGAGATGTCTAGTCAGAGCCACAGCAGGCCCAAGGGATGAGCAGAAAATGACTAAGCTCTGGGCTGTTTGAGGATTTGGGCCCTAGCCAGGAAAGAGAGGGACCCACAGGGATCTCTTGAAGTATGTAGGGTCAATGAGACCAGCTGAAATTCTGCAGAAGGGTCTTATGTGCAAGATAGTACCTCTGGTCTTTCTGCCAGAGGGCTTGATTTAATTCATTTATTTGTTTATTATTTCATAAATATTTATTGAGGATCTATTTAATGCCAGGTTGAGGTAGGTACCAGGAATACTATAATAAGGAAAATATATACAATATCAGGTAGGGAGTATCTGGATGACAAAAAAAAGAAAGAAAGGAAATCTGACATATAGAGGCTTGGGCAATGATGGTGTGATGGTGATTCTTTGGCTCACATAACTAAAAAATCAGAGGAAAACTTCAGGTGAGGCTTGATCTAGCACTGATGTTCTTTTGGTTTCTCCTTTCTTTCATGGTGTCCCCGCATCTTAAGCCTGGATTCTCTTGTGTTTCTAAGAAACCAGGTAGAAGCTCTAGGCTACATGCTTCTTGTTCATGTCTGACAGAGAAGAGGGAAAATCTTTGTCCAGCAAACTTGAAGAGGTACGCTGTGATTGGACCAGTTTGACCACATGCCCAGCTCTGAGTCACTAGAACAGTCTGACCTGATTGGATTAGCCTGAGTCACATGTTCCATCTTGGGCCCCAAGGGAGATGTCAGCTCCATGTGACAAAATGGGTTCTCAAATGGAAACTGGGGACTGTTAGGAAAGGGAAAACCAGAGCCTACCGAGTGGTTCCTGTTTTTATGGAACTTAATGCCTAATTAGTGGAGGAAACTACAAATGCAATCAACCAAAGGAAACTGGTAATTGGGACATTTTACCGGAACAGAACACCTCTATAGGACTGGGGAAAATGAAAAAGCAGGGTCCCTCTTTGTTACTGAGACCTGAAGGATAAAAAGGAATTAGCCAGGTGGGCTGCTCCAGGTCGAGGTAACAGTTTGTACAAAGGCCTGTTGGTGGGAGATAGGTGCCCTGGAAAAGCTGGAGGAGCTCAGGGTTCCAGATGAGACTGGAAAGGTGAGTGGGGCCAGGTCAGGCAGGATCTTGGTCAAGAAGGACCTAGGAAACCAAAGCCTCCTGGGGCTTTTGGTTGGTGGCCCCAGTGAGCTTATTCACCACCAAGTGAGGGAGGCAGGGAGGAGCCAGCTGGGGGCCAGACCCGGCCTCGCACAGAGACTGGATGCACAGGTAACAGGTCAGAGAAGTGCGAGAAGCCTTGATGTCAAGAGCTCTAGGCTGCTCTGAGACCCAGAGCAGTTCCAGCACCACTCTGCCTTAGTTTCTCCCTCAGGCTCACAGGGGTGTTGTGTGAGATGGTCTGACCCTTAATTTCCCTCCAGCTCCAGCACTCTGTGATTTTCTTCTGGGATTCCTAACAGTCTTAAGTTGAGATGATAGAAGGAAGGAAGGAAAGAAGGAAAAGGGAAATTCTTTTTTCATAGCAGGTCTTATTTTTCCCTTTAATGTTTAATAAGCATTTATTTAAGCCAAACTTACAACATATACTGGGAAGCAAGAGCTCACAGTCTGCTTACAGCAGGTCTTTACATTAGTAACAAACTCTCCTGAAGGCTTGGGGAGATGCAGAAAGTTTATTTGCACAAAACCAACACATCAAGTTGAATATGAGATGTCCCCGTTTTTGGAAATCATTTTGGCTTCTCCACAGTGGCAATTTCTCACTGGCACCTTTATTTTTTATTTTTATTACTTTTATTTCTATAGGATTTTATTTATTTTTAGAGAGAGGGAAAGGGAAAGAGGAAGAGGGGGAGAGAAACATCCATCGTTTGCCTCTCACATGCTCCCAACTGGGAACCTGGCCTGAAACTCAGGCATGTGCCCTTACCGGGAATCGAACCAGTGACTTTTTGGTTTCCAGGCTGGTGTTCAATCCACTGAGCCACACCAGCCATGGCTAGTTTTACCTTTTTTAAAATTGATTTTAGAGAGAGAGAAAGTTATTTGTCATTGGTTGATTCCTGTGGCCTGACTAGGTTTGAATCGGCAACTGTGGCATATTGGGACAATGCTCCAACCAGCTGACCTTTTTCTTATTTAACACTGTCATAAGAATGCCCAAACCTGTAGAGAATTTTTCTAAAAATTATTTGAGTCCAGCAGTGAATATACCTGGAAGCAAGATCTCAACAGACTGAGATAAATGCTTCCCAGAATAGTTTCCAGTTTCTATTACGCATTTTTGATTAAGAAGAATAGTATGGAAGATTACATGACTGGTGAGAGAAAGCAAGGCGAGATCAGATTACAGGCCAGTTAAGATTATTGTGCCCTGGCCAGGTAGCTCAGTTGGGTAGAGCATCGTCCTGATACATCAAGGTTGAGGGTTCAATCCTGGTCAGGGCACATACAAGTATCAACTGGTGAGTGCCTACATACGTGGAGCAACAAAATCAGTCTTTCTCTCTGTATCCTTTCCTGTCTTTCTCTAAAATCAATAAATAAAAATTCAAAAAAGATAATATGCTCTCTTGAGGGTGAGAGTCTGAAAGGGAGCATTGCAAAGATGTGTTAACACAGATGCACAGGAACAATGGACAGGGCTTGTTTAAGATGAAGGCAAACTTTTCACCCAAGAAGTTATAAACATTGTTTTAACTAATAAACCCTTAATTATTAAAAAAAATGTTACAGTCCTCCTGGGGTGTGACTACCCACCATGACCAACGCAGTTAGGAATTTATGATCAGATTGCCCTGTGAGGTTGCTTTCCATAGAACTCCTTTTTCTCCCACAGCATCCTAGCTTCTGCCACCTCGCTGGTTTTCCTTCCCTTCTCATTGCCCCACCTCACTTTCTGCCTCTTGATTGCTCACTATAAATTACTTTGTAAAGTATTCAGCTGAGCAAAAGGCAAAAAACCGCTAGCACTGGTCCTGAGATTTCCTTCAATGGGACCCACTGTCCTCGGGTTTTAAAAAGCAGTTTGCTCCCCGCCCTGTCCCCCGTTTCATCACAAGGTTACAAGGGAATAACGCTCTCTTCCAACAGTGACTGCCATTTACACGTCTGTCACCCAGTCTGAGATTCAGAGAGATGGAAACATAAGTCAGGTTGTACACGTCAGGCCCTCATATGTTGCAAGGGGCTCAATAGATGTTTGTAGGATGACTGGATGGCATTATTCAGGACCCCATCCCACCCCCTGCCTGCCTTCAAGCCCACTGTCCTTTTTCTCTCCTCCCAGGAAGTGGTCATGGCGGAGCATTAGAAGGCTCAGAAATGTCTAATGGTGTCAGTTGTGGAAGAAGCTGTTGGAATAGACAAAGCCCTGGTTAGGACAGTTGTGGCAGAAGTTGTATTCTCCAAGGAGAGGTTAGAGGTTCTCAGTGGCCCTCACTTTGGAATAGATGTGGACCCAGGAGGAGAAGGCAGAGATGACAATAAGGCTCCATGCCTAGGTCCCTTGATGGGCCTGGGCACAGCCAGGAAGGGCACCCAGCCAGCCCTCCTGGCTATGGCTGCGCCTGGAGATCTTATCTGGGGCTTGACAGATGCCTGGATGTGAGTCATGGGACCTGAGGCCTAGGAAACCATTCCGATGTTGAAACACAGAGGGGGCAGGGTAGGTGTTTCTAGTTTGCCACCAGCACATCATCACCACCCACACCTCCTGTCACCCCTAAGTCACTTCCATGGTCATCACTCATCTCTGTCACCCTCACCATCATCCCTGCATCATGACCACTGCCCCTTGCCTAACCATGCTGTCTCTTAACCCAGTTCCCATCACTTTTGCTGTCATCCCAGCCCCAAGCCCAAAGCTGTTGCTATCTGAACCAATCCTGTTTTCAACTGCCTGAACCCTAACCCTGCCTAGTTCCATTCCCACCTTCCTGTCACCTTGACTGTCACCACCTGTCCCAGTTTCCATCACCTCTAGGTCCTCTGAACTGTCACCATCTTTCCCCAGCCCCCCTGTTAGCTCACCAGCACTGCCCATCGCTGCCTCCTCCCTGTCCCTGTCATCAACATCCTCTTTATCTTCAGTGCCTCATCTAGGTCTTGAAATGGGAGCTCCCCTGTGGTGTAGACACCCACAACCTGTGCCCACCTCTGAGCCTTTGCCCCTGCCTTTCCAGCCTCTGGCATCCTCTGGGCTCCCCTACCTGGAATTGCCATTCTCCCTAACTATGCTGTTTGCTCTGGCCAGGGGTGTTTCACTTCACCCCTGTGTAGGCTTTACTCCAACCAGCCTAGACCTAAAGTCTCCGTTTATTAAATTGACTATTATTTCCCTTTTTAGAATTCCCTGGTGTCCCCCCAATAAACTCTTATAACATGCATAACACTTATTTGAGGGAGGGAAAAAGAGAGGGGAACATCAGATTCAGGGACCAGAAGTCAGATCAGAAATGTCAGCCAAAAAAAAAGAGAGAGAGAGAGAGAGAGAGGGGGTGGGGAACACTGATGTGTGAGAGAAACTGACTGGTTGCCTCTTACACTCCCCCAACTAGGGACCTGGCCTGCAACCCAACATGAGCCCTAACCAGGAATCGAACCAGTGACCATTCAGTTCTTAGGCTGATGCTCAATCCACTGAGCCACACCAGCCAGGGTAACCACTTATTTTATACATCTGAATCAAAGGGGAAGACATAGGGGGTTACATGAAGTCCAGTGGTGATAGATTAGGGAGGCAAGAGAAAGCAAAGCAGGGAAATCTCGGATTGGATAAAAAGTAAACAGGATAAACAAATAATTCTTTTACATTGGTGGGTATAGTACAGTTAGCAGTTAACATTAACATAATAACAATAACAAAGAGGGTTTCTGTGGTCTGTGCTCTGGTATAGTGGTTGTGCCCTAAAGGGTCTGGAAAAAAGAAATTATCCTGACATCTTTATCATTGATGCAAAAAGCCAATAGACAGGCTCAGTCAAAGGTCGATCTTTGTCAGGGAAGACACTGGCCTCGGTCGGGACTACCCACCACCACTCGCTTTTAGTTAGAAACTTTTCATTTTAGACCATCCTACGCGATTACTTTCTGTCTCTGAGTTTGTAAGGCTGGCCATGCAGGCCTCCCCTGAGCTTGTCAGGTTTAGTGTGTGGCCCCTTTTCCGTCCACCCTTCCTTCTTTTGGTCTTGTGCATTGTAACTTATTCACTTACCAGCTTCCCTGTGCGCCTTGTAAGCCCTCCAGGGCTGGGACTGTGGCTTGTTTTCCATCACACATCCAGCCCCTCTCACTTGGTAGGGCTTCCATGGCTGTTGAATGAATGAATGCATGCATGAATGAATAATGAGTAAATCAATTACTCTTGTAGGAACTGATTAATCCTTTTTAAGAAGCTCAGCAGTAGACATTTAGAAAAAGATGTCCTAAAAGAACCCATAAATTCTCCAAAGGAGATGAAATTGTCTTATGAGCTAAGAAATAATGTGGATTTGATCATCAAAATTTGAGGGTGAATGTGTGTAGTTAGGAACAGCTCTGTAGGAGGGTAGAGGGAGTGGTTCATCTGGGAGAAGTATTTTATTACTGACATTGTTTTGAATTGATGCTGATGGTGATAATAAGAAGTAGTCTTTTAGTTTTGTTTTTAAGTTCTCTGCCAATAATGCACTCCTTATTGCTTGTCCCTAGGGAGGACTGGTCCCACCCCCACCTCCATTTAGTATGCTACTGGTAGGAACCTCAGCATTGAGCTTGGAGTGATTTGAGAGACATCCAGTCTCTCAAAATTCTGCAGGTAATGTGAGGGTGGTTGGTGATGAGGACTGTGAGAGAATTCACAAAGAGAAGAAAGTGTAGAGAATAAAGTTTTTATTCACTCTCCAAGAAAGGAGAGGGGCTTAGTGTGGAGGGATACACCAGCATTGAGGGGTGGGGGCTTTGATCTTTTATTGGATTATAATTGGATTAAGAAAGGGGGGAGTGGCTGTTGTGTGGCCCCTGGGCTGTTGGCGCCTTGTAATGTGAAGCTGTAGTTTGTTCCAGTGTTATCTTCTGCCTGTGGCTGTAGGGAGCAGTTAGTTCTGTTCTTGCTTCCAGTAATTTCCAGTCCTGGGGACAAGCTCAGAAGAGTGAAATGGCAGTCATGTTTAACAAGGTCACAGGCCTGCAAGGCAAATGGTGCCACAGTAGCAAAAGGGGCTGGCTTTGTCTTTTCATTCCCGCCTCTGGTTTTAAAATGGATTTATTCTTAATGACCTGGCCTGTTTCTGGTTTGGGGGAGTAGGGATGAAGCTCTCTTCTTCTGTAACTACTTCAGGCAGGCTAGGGATGTAGAGCGTCCCTGTCTGTGGGTCCAGGAGTGGGTCCTTAAGGAGAAGAGGGTGGAATTGGACAGCCTGAAAAACAAGAGCTGTGGCTGGAGACTGTTTAATCTCCCAGAGGCTGGGTGCTCCATTAAAGGATATAAGATATTTGAGGAGACATAGCCTAAAAACAAGAATTTTCAAAAAGGCTGCTATAGATCCTAGGAAGGGAATTAGCCAGGAAAACCAAGACAGATATTAAACTTAAAATCCCCAAAAGGGAGAGGCAGAGTAGTAGGTGAATTCTGTGTGGCTGACACTGCATCAGTAGCTCTCAATAATTCCAAGTCAGAGGGTGAAAGAAAAAAATGAAACATTAGCTTGGAGACAACTAGAAAAACTAGGATTCCATCAGTTTGTGGGTAACAATTGGACATTGTGATTTCCATTGAAACACAATTTCTCTCCCTAAGATTGCCTTCACTTATTAAAGAGACTGAATATAAGTCCAGTTTCAATTTGGCTTGATTATTTGCATGAACACAAGACGACTAGTAATTGATCATATAGGCTCTTTTAAATCCGCTTTGCTGGAATTTTACAAGGAACCTTCACATTGAGTTTTAGCCTCTCAGAGCAAAGAAGCCAAGTGACACAGTTACCATCTGGCTTCACCTGTACCATTTGTTTTACTCGAGTCCTGGAGGTTTCTGAAGTGCCTTAGGTTCTTCTAGCCATCTTAGGAAAGCAATCTCTGCTGCTTACCTGGACCACGTGACCAAGTGAGGTACCAGGCCATTTCTCCATGGGGCTCTTATCGACTTTGAAAGTCCATCTTAATTCCTTAAAGCTTTCTGGGGATATCCAGAGTCCAGACATGACTCTTTTAGTCATGACTTTCCAGACAAAGCCGTGGTTAATAAAGCCATTTTCAGAAGCTTGGTGCTATTATGAAGAGAACAGATTCTTACTTGGTTTATGCAAACAAGCATATTGCCATGAAAATAACACTTACTCATTAAGAGTTGCCGAATTTTGGAGGGATTAGGTAGGGAGAAAAATATAAATGTTTCAATATTGGTTGTGAG